>JAQQPU010004544.1:41634-51850 GCA_029168905.1 Artemia sp. Kazakhstan ARC1039
TTTTCGAAACTTCTCATTGCCGCACTTCCCGTATCGCTGAGCCAAACTCAGATTTTGTCTGTCGAGCTCTCTGTGGTTCAGCAGGCAGTAAAAAGGTTGAAATCAAATTCCCTCGACTGCGATGGCATTTCTGCCAACCATTTAAAAGTTGATTGCCCACTTCTTTTTCAACACCTGCAGTTGCTTTTCCAAATGTGCTTGTGTGCGTCTGCGGTACCGGATAGCTTCCTATGTGGGTCTGTAACATCAATTCTTAAAAGAGGGAAACCTCCTAGCGATTGCTCGTCGTATCGGCCAATAACTGTGTCATGCAATCTCAGTAAAGTTTTTGAATATGTTCTTCTTCCGTCCATATCGAGTGCACATTTTGGCGAAAATCAGCTTGGATTTTCGTCTGGGGTAGGGTGCCAGCAAGCCCATCGAGTTCTAATTAATCTTCTTATCGATGCGACTAAAAAGGGATATGAACTCCATCTTTGCGCCTTGGACCTTTCCAAGGCTTTTGACAGCGTCGTCCACTCACAAGCTCTGTTTTCCCTTTTTAGTCACGGCATTAATCTTTCTCTGGTTTCTCTCCTTCGTTATTGGTATGCCAATTCTTTTCTACGAATAAAAGCTGAAGGGGTTATTTCCGATTCTAAAATTCCGGTTCGGCGTGGTGTCAGACAAGGTGCTGTCCTTTCCCCTTCTATCTTTAAACTTTGCATTTCTTCTGTTTTATCTTCTATCCCAACCACTTGTATTTTTCAGGCGATTAATCTTTCTTACATAGCGTATGCTGATGATATACTTCTAATTAGTAGGACTAGAAAAGGTCTTTCTGTTTCTGTATCTACAGTTGCAACAAACCTTAGTAAGATTGGTCTATCACTGAATTTCTCTAAATGTGAATATCTTTCGTTTAACAGTAATTGTAACTCGCCTTTAGATTGCGCTTCTTTTTCTGTCCCATGTGTCTCTTCTTTTCGATGGTTGGGTATAAACATTGCTAAAATCTTAAATCTCTCCGAGAACAAGCCGTGGCGAATTGTAAGAAAAAGATCCAAGTATCTTACTCCAAAATTGTTGCCAATCGGGGGAAATACAGTAGGAAGACCCTTGCTAAATTGTATTCTGTTTTTACTGATCATTCAATTTTGTTCCTTTCTGGTGTTTATCCCATTCTTGGGCGAAAAAATACCCGGTCATTACGTTCTTATTATTTTCGGTTCTCGCGTTTTCTACTGTATTTGCCTCCGTGGTACCGGAACCGTAACCTTGTTTCAGTTTTTGGGCTTCCAGATATAACTGAAAAGCTAGTTGAGCTTGCTGACAAACTCCCCCAGACAGTGAAGGCTCTCCCAGCTCATCATGGGTTTGTACGCCTCCTTCATTGATTTAGTGTTTTTACTGTGTATTTAGTCGATTTGTATGTATTTTTTCTTTTCTTTTATTTATACTCCGCTTTTGTTACCTTAGCGGGTTAAAAATAAATTATTATTATTATTATACTATCAGAACAGACAACAGGGTCGTCTGTTTTTAACATAATTTGGCAGAAAGTCAGAGTTAATTTGAGCGTTGCGGGTTTTACAAGCCTGAATAGAATCCGGTCTTTACGGAAAGAGGAGTCCGTAGATTTTTGTCGTTTGGAGATCTATTAGAAGAGGTTGATGAATTTTCACAAAAACTAAGAGAGGCAACAGTAAATTTCCAACTTGGTTTTTTCAGGGGTCTGAGATCAACATGACCTCTTTGCAGGGGAGATGAGATGAGATGAGATGACTTTTATTTTGAACTAATAATTACATCATACTTAAATGGCACTTACCACATTTTTTAAATAACATTATCAACAAACGTAGAAATGGTAAGAACGTATGACGTTTTATTAAGCTTGAGCAGCGTCACACAATCTTTCATCATAAACCAAACTCATTCACTCTTCCTACTCTTTTCTTATCTTTCAGGGTAAGGAGAGAATCTAAGACTGAGGAATCTAAATTCTAGTTACAAGGGTAGGTACTTATGAATTGTACGGCCCACGAAAGAAGTCAAGTTTGGTTAATGCTAATGAAATAAAATAAAATAGGATGAATATAGTTTAGAAACAAATTTGGGCTATATATTTGTACATTAGGGGGAAGGGGGGTAAAACAGAGCATATATTAAATACGTAGCCTAACCTAGGTGCCTCCTCCCTCTAAACGCCAAAAAAATAATCATTTAAATATTGTAAACTTGATAAGAAACCGCGCTTTGTAATCAATTTAGATAGCAAGTACCCGTTTGACGGGTCTTCATGTCTGGTTTCCTTATACAGTATATAGCGGTGGGCCCGTATATTGCATAAGTACCCAAGGGTATCAACTAAAAGTGATTGTTGGACCTCAGCCAGACTTAATGGGACGTAACACTTAAAGTTATAATTATGCCTTTTTGAGTCTAAGATGGATTCTAACTCTGTGGGGGAGGAGGAAGGAGAGTCTCTAAAAAATTTTGTTGCTCTGCAACTGTAAACCCTGACTCATAATGGGTTCGTATAATGCATAAGTACCCAAGGGTATCTACTAAAAGTGATTGTTGGACCACAGCCAGACTTACTAGGACGTAACACTTAGTCATAATTATGCCTTTTTGAGTCTAAGATCGATTCTAACTGTGGTGGAGGAGCAAGGAGAGTCTCTAAATTATTTTGTTGCTCTGCAACTATGACCCCTGACTCATAGTAGCTGCAAAGAGGTCATATTTTACACAACCATGACACCAGAAATCTACTTCTAGATTTCCTAGGTTGGAAGGGCAGGGTGGGGGAGGGGAGAGAGAGTTGAGTATTATGAGTGATGGAGATTGGATTTGTTATTATTATTTTTCTTTTATATTTTATGTATCTATTATTATTTTTAATTCAGTTATTTATTTATTTATATATATATTTTTTTCAAATATATAGGTTATAGTTTACCTTTTTTTGGTTTATTTATAATAGTTTTAATTAAATAGTTGAGGTTTATGTAAATAGTTGAGTTAATAGATAAATAATTACGTGGATTTTCGCGCGATTGCAAACCTTCATAGGTTTTCTCCAGCGTGAAAGTATTGTTTAATTTATTCATTTGTTTGTGAATGTGGATTAATAATAAACTTATGAACTGGTTTTTAAGCTTAAATTCGCTCATTACTCTCCACGAAAAAAAACTTGGCTTCCACTTGTTTTATTTGATTTTAGTATCATTTTGGTCTACATTCATTTATGGCAGTATTGCAAAGTTGTGTCCATTAGAGGAAGGTCAGTTGGTCTATATGCGGGAAGGGGGATGCCTGAAAACTCGGAATGTTCAGTTTTAGGCCTAAAATTTCAAATTTTCAGCACGGAGGTCGTCCAGATCGAGAAGAAGGCGTTGAGGTGGAAGAGGGTTTCAACATCCTCCAAATACTCAAGATAACCCGGAAAATTATTTTAAAACGAAGAGAAATTAAACATTAAAAGAGAATTTTCAAGTAAATATAAAAGCGACGTTAAAACTTGAAACAAGTAAAAATTATTCTACATGGGAAAGGGCTCACCGTGCCCCCACTAAGCCTCTTACTCTTTCTATTAAAGTTTGATGCTTTTGTTTCGACAATTGAAGAATGAACACTAAAAAACAATATGATAGAGAGTTTATTTTTTTTATCACATTGCTTCAAAAACAAAAGGTTTCATTTACTTATACCGGCTTAAAACAATATAATTTCGAGTCCAAATGTCCTGAAAGGCAATAGGTAAATATAAACTTTAAAAGACCCACTGGGTACATTTTTGACATTCTACAAAGGTTTCAGGAAAGAATAAGTTAAACTTAAGTGTATAGTGGCAGCTGGCAGTACTCCTCTCTATAGGACAATTTCGATTCCTTTAAGTTTTATCTCCACTTTCTTTTATTCGGATTTTTTTCTTTCATATTGTTTCTATACCCGGCACGCAGTCAAAAATTTGTTTCGAGGGGAAGTCAACTATTTTAAAACCACAGAGACAAATCATTGCAAAGTTTGGGAAATTATGAAAAAAATTGTAAGACTATCGAGAGAATCCAAGGCAAATTCTTGATCTTAATCTAATTTTATAATCACAATGTTTTGATAGGTCAGATGAACTTGGCATAACAATGACCTATTAAGCTCTGCAATGAGAAAATCCCTTTTAGGATTTCATCTTTCTTAAAAAAAAACAACAAAAGTTAATGTTTTTGATAGATCTATCTACTAAATTGAGATTCCCACAAAACTTGATGTTAATCGTATAAAGGGAAAGGATAACTACTGTGTCTTGTATACACAATATCTACGAAATGTACCGATCCACTAGCTAAACAGATATCTATAAACCAATATTCATGTAAATGTAAATATGAGCAAAGGCTTATGAGCTAAACAGAACAATAGATAATAATCCTATAAAGAAAACAAGAATTGCGATATCTTGCATAACTACCACAATCTCTACGAAACAAAAAAGTAGACATTTTCATCAAAAATTATCAAATTCTTCAAAGGGAGCTCTTCAGATCAATCTCAGGGCAAGAAATACAATCTCTCATTCTACTAAATTGTGTCTATATTATTGGATGATTTTAATTTAATTTTTTCGTTTTTTTTTTACTTCATCGACGAATTCATCAAAGATAAGGACATTGAACCAACATTAGATATCAAAAACATCTCCAGGAGATAAGGGAGTATATTATACAGAAGATAATAACTAAACAGATCAAATTAGTACTTGCCAAAGGAGCTACAAAACATTGGAGCGCAAAGAGAAATATTCCAAAGCTAATTCGAGCGTTCATATTAGCCTATAGAAGTCCAACATAACAAAACTAATTTACTTTACCCCTTTACTTTATTCTTTCACTTTAAGTGAGGGCTGTCAGGATCAGCGGTGAAGAATTGGATAGAGTTCCATGCAGGGGCGGATCCCGGATTTTTTTAGGGGGCGGCGCAAAATAAGCTAATCCGATAAACTTGCGTTAGGAGCAAGTTTATTTAGCGCAAACTTGCGTTAATTAAGTAAATTTCACTAATTTAGACTACATTAGGGGGGAAGCGCGCCCACCTCGCCCTCCCCCTGGATCCGCCACTGGTTCCATGCAAATTGCTAACCAATCCATAGGATGAAACAGATTATTAGAAACAATGACTTTAATTAATGGGTAGGGAGGGAAGGGGTGCGGCTTTTGTCCCCAAAATTTTTTTCACCTAAATTTTGCAGAACAACTGTCCTGGGGGTATTTTCTTTTTATTAAAAAATAATTTTTCTTGTATTTTCTTTGAGAAAACTAAAAAAAAAAAAAAAAAAAAAAAAAAACACAAAAACTGCCTCAACCTTTAGGTTTAGAACCCTGTCCCCAAACATATTTTTGTAAATTGACAACACTCATCAGAAATAAGGGCAAACCTGGAAATACATATATTGGTCCGGTGTGTAGTGATATTGATGACGATTTCTACAGATTTATATGCATATATCCGGAGCTTCAATCTTTAAGAGACAATTATTAAGGGATATAAATGTACTACTTCCAGATATCTTGAAATAGACGATTGGCTCATGTAAATAAATAAATAGGTGCAATTTGTCATCAAACCATCAGCTCAGAGAAAAGGATGTAGTTAGTGTTTTTACGCTGGAATTTCAGAAAAAACTGAAGTCGGTTTTTGATGTCTCGGTCGGGCATCATTCAGTTTAAACGGGGACAGGACAGGAGTTCGCTAATTTGTTTAAATGTGAAATTTTAAGATACCTAAAACCAGGGCTGTCAATTGCTAATTACGGTTCCCAATAAAATCAACCGAGAAATATAGCGATCATGATGTTACCTGGTAAGGAATACATGTACAAACAAGACTACTAATTGCCAATTACGATCCTCAGGACAATGAACAATGCAAAGTAAATAGCATTTTAATTCCTTTTAGTGTGCATGGAAGGGAAATTGTGTTAAATATTTGTTAATCAATTACCTATAACCACGAAGAGCAAAAAACGTAGTAACAAGAGTTAACAAAAAATACGGTGGAGGGGGAGGAGCTTAAAATAGGCCCAAAATTTTGCACTTTTTCTTAGAGGTCATTGAGGTCATAGTGGAGGGGCAATCTACCCTCCCTCCCAGCTTCCGTTCATACAGAGAGAAATATTTGGATATAAGCCTTTGGATCCTAAAACTAGCAATAATGTGGCCGCTAACTTATATGTAGGGAGATACTATCATTTACGACATTTTTATTCCTAAGTTCGCGGTGCCAGGTTGATTAGACATCTGATTTGCCGCTAGTGTTTGATTGACGTTTTAGATGGCTTTGGAGTATTCTTTTGATGAATCAACAGAAACAATTTTAGGCAGAACTTCCCGAGGAAAATCATTCCAGATTGAAGGGCAATGTCGAATGAAACTGTTCTTCAAATACTTTGCTCTCAGCTTGCCAGCCTCAAGATAATTGGACCGACCTGTGTGCTTTCATGTCTGTCTTGTCGGTTAGACAATTGGGAACATAATACGAGATAACTGAATTTATATACTTGTAGAAAACAGCCATCAATGCTACATCAAACCTCTCACTAACAGACTGGAGAGAGCCATGGGGAACGACTGAGACTGCCCTATTTGGAGTGATGCTAACAACATCTTCGGAGCACCAGCATACAGCGGGCGTCCATACAATGTGATGAGTCTGATGCAATATTTACAAAGTGGGATGATCGAGCTGAGCGGTATAAGGTTTTTGAAGCGTAGGGTGATCCCCAGCTTTCTTGAGCAGGGAAAAATTACAGTTCCTTATTTTATTTTCTACGGTGTCAGAATTAGCAAGCTACCACCTCACTTCAGGTGCCTTACATTCCAGGAATTATCAAATATCTACTCTAATTATAGATCCCAAAGAGCACCGCCTCGGGTATTGCAGACCTTATTTAGTGAAAGCATTGAATTTTGAGTACATTTTTTTAGTACCCTAATCCTATTTGCGGTAATTTCTATTTTAAGTTTGAATTGATTATTCATTTTGATTTGTATTCGTTTCAGGATTCATTTATATCAGTATATATTAACTGACGTGACAGCACTGACGAGTATGTTATACTCTCCTAAGAACTCAATATTTGAAAATTCGAAAAGAAAAATCTCAGAAAATTTTATGTTTTTTGTTTCTCAGAGAATCTAAAAAACTTAACATCTCAGAGAATCTAGTTTTTGGCAAAAAGCCAAAAAAGCTCCCATGTTTGAATAGATCTAAGATGGGTCCAAAGGGCGAATTTTTTTTTTTTGTATTTGTGGTACTTTAAAAACAAATTGTTCTGAGGTAATATTAATATTTACGGTTTTTTCATTATAAAAACATTCTGACTGACTATATTTTACATGTGTAATGTCTGTTAATGGAAAAAAACATATACAATTAAAAAAATAAAACATATTTTGAGAAAGTTTTATAAAAAATTTTTTAATTTTTTTTTGGACCAGACTGGCATAAAATTGGGATACATTCATGTGAAACATTTTTCTTGAAGAAAACAGAAGTAATATATATTCCTGTTTGATATGACATGTATTTATTGAGAGAACTATCTCGGTAGGAAAAAAGTATAAAAAAACGAAAAATCTCAAGACCTTGGATCACTTGGCGGTAATTTATTTATAACTTGTTGTTGCATAAACTTGACGATGGCCGGATAAAGGGCGATTGGAGAGATTGGGCCCAATCGGGTCCTGTATTTGAAAGGGCCCCGCGTTACCATCAAAAAGAACATTTTTTTTTATTTAAAGGAAATTGTTTTTGGCGATAAGAGATAAATTATGAGTTATTAAAATAATAAAAAATATATTTATTATTAGTTTGTATTGTTGGATGTGACTGATTAATGTGTTATTATTATATGATATGTACTTTCTAATGCAGAACACCGATACCCGCAAAAGTTAATATCTATTCTTTTAATGTAGTCGGGATTTTTATACATTAAAGAGATTTTGCACTACGGTAGTACACTACTATACAGGTATATTTTATTTAAATATTTAATATATAGAGAAGGCCCAGAAAAAAATCCAATTGGGCCCCGCACCTATTCAATTTGGTCCTGAACTCGACATATAATGAACTTGACATATAATAGACCCAAGTAATATTACTGAATTTGATTTTTTAAGACTGAATATTAATTTTTAAAAATCAAAATTTTGTTATCTACCTCTTTTTGAAGAGCCCTGTTAAGCAGAGAGCTTATGAGCATGAACCCAATGGCAACATAACACTGAGACACAGAAAGTACAGGAACACCAATCGAGTTTAAATAAGTAGTAGCCCTAAATGAGAATGCTCAAATTTCTTTCTAGGCTCTTTACCTTACTCAGGAGTCCTTGTAATACTATGACCATGGCTCCAGTAAGTATAAATCCTTCACTACTATCAGTGTGAACTCAAAGGAAAACTTTCAGAAAAGTGTAGGTAAATATACAAGCTTCAATCACGGAAAATTCAAAAGAATAATCAAGATCATTATGGAAAAGGTGTTCGATTCAGTGGCGGTTCTGGCCTCTCTTGCCCCTAGAGCAAAATCTTGATTAGAAACCCCCCCCCCCCAACCCCCTATCTTACACAGAATTTTCAAGCCAAATTTTAATAAAGTGTTCGTTGGTTAGCAAGATCACTTTTAATTTATTAATAAAATAAACATTTATCTTTAATTATTTTTCTATTTATTATTTAATTATTAATCTGATTAAAAATTAAGTTAACAATCTGCAGTTAATAATTATTTTAATTTGATAATTTTAATTATTATTTTTGTTTTACTTATTTTCATTTTATTAACTAATATTTTATCTTTCATTAAAGCATTGATTCAGAGTTCATGGTGTGAAGAGGCCTGTAATAATTGGTAAAGGATTATAGTCTCTTCCTGACCTACAGCCAATATAAAAATTACTTAGCAGATAATGTCCCTATTTGATACACTAAAGTTTTCGCTTCCAATTTGCCTTTTGGTGATTTGTTCTGAGAGAAAATGGTGATTTTTTTCCGTTCAGTGCCATCCCTGCTTTTAACCTAGGGAAACACTTACCCATAGTAGATTAAATGAATAACTTTTGAACCGAGCTACATTTTGCCATCTTTGCGTTGTCAATAATGCAACTCCTTTATAAGTTTTATCAATATGCGACCGCTTTCTATGGGATCCAAAACAAGAAAAACTTTTACTCTTTTATGCTATTTCAGTCACGTTTCAGCTAACTACAAAACTAATTATTATATTTAGGAAGACATCCTACCAAAGGCAGATCTAGAGAAAAATCCTGGCGGGGGGGGGCAGTGTGACAAGGGCGCCAATAATGGACTAAACTGATAACTTTATTTAAGAAAAGGGACCAAAGAAAGCAAAAAAAACATGAGGGTACCAGAAAAATATTGGGGGGGGGGTCCCCAACCCCTGGATTTGCCCCTCTATTTGCTACCTAACCAAATCCCGGAGCCAGTAACCCTATCCTACGCATGAAGAAGCTCGAAACGCTGGATGGTCACGACGGGATAGTGACTCTGAAATCTAAGCCACAAAGCAAAAGCTGGACTGTGATAAACGCTCATCCGACACGCTGGCCGCAGCTGTTACTAGTTCCATTCCAAACATTGAAACCAAAGTGATTGATAAAAAGCCTCTAGCAGTTGTCCGTGAAACACCCGAAAACTATTGAGAGCTGATTTCCTGGAGTCGGGAATCCGCATTGGATACGAAATTTTCCGCGCTAAGCCCTTTTGATCGATTCCGCGTCAATGCTTTAGCTGTCAAAGTACTGATCACCTGATTGGAGCTTGTCCCTGCTCACCAGCACATCCTAAGTGTTCCAGATGTGAATACCAAGAAAAACCCTTCCCAAACCTCGCCAAAATGTGCAAATTGTACCATAGAACACGTAATTTTCAGTCTAAAATACAAAATTCTCCGATCGGCTCTCTATAACGCTAATAAATGAATGCTCAAACTCAGTTCAGCTTTATGTCCATTAATACTAATGGTACAAAAGAAAAGGATCTTCTAATTAATGAGCTGCTTGACAATGATATTGTGTTTTTAGAGGAGTACCTTCTCTCTAAAGTGAATGTTGCCTACAGCCTACAGTGTTTTCGGACCCATTTTACCTTCTTAAGAGCCGCCCAGAAAACCCGTGGTAGACCATCAGGAGATCTGGCCATCTATTTCAGA
>JAQQPU010004545.1:0-31718 GCA_029168905.1 Artemia sp. Kazakhstan ARC1039
ATTGCATGGTGGTTAGGTTTGTGGGGGGGAGGGGGTACTTACCTAAATATACTAGAGGGTGACCAAGGAAAATAATTTTATTTTGAAAATAAAAATGTATTAAATCAGAACTTACATGGTAAATTGAAGTTGCCAAGGCTTCAAGTTCATCAATAACATTCATTGTTGCTTCAATTGTGTCACAATACTTTCTGATAATTTAATCACAATGCATGCCCGTTATATACGAAATCTCAAGGGCGAATTGTTATGTAATGGGGAAAATCATATGTAAGCAAGTCTCTGATTGGCTGAGAAGGAGGATGTATCCGACTCGCTGATTGGCTGAGAAGGAAACACGTGATCTAACTGTTTCCGGGAAACTCATAACATTCGCTGAGAGCGTGCACTTACAACAACAACAACAAATGCTGTTTCCTATTTCTGGACACCGTAACATTCGCCTCGAGCATGTACATGTCCAAAACAACAACAAATGCTGTTTTCTATTTCTGGAAACTCATAACATTCGCTGAGAGCGTGCCCAAAACAACAACAACAACAAATGCTGTTTCCTATTTCTGGACACCATGACATTCACGATCGATTACGCAATCAAGTTCTCGGAAATTCACTTCCCCCTCGAGTCCTAGATCAATAACATTGTTCCCGTTAGAATTCAATGCGCATATGCAACCTTCGTCCCGGAGTTATTACACCTAGAAACAACAAACAAATCGACCTTAAAAAAAAGAGGTCATTGACACACTTTGATTACGCAATCAATTTCTCAGAAATCCATCTCCCCTAGGGACTCTATTCCCATATATGGTGTACCGATAGGAGATACATTCTTTTGATAGCCGAATTTTGTACTGTCACGACTGGTACCCCCCCCCCTTCTACTATGGCTATCTCAAAATTTTTATTGGATGTCTTTGGGGGAATGATGGGTGTGAGGGGGGGGGGCTAGTTGCCCTCCAATCACTTTCGACTATTAAAAAGGGCTCTAGCTCTTTGAATTGCCAATCGAATGAGCCTCTTTTGAAGTTTCTACGACAACGCCTTGTATAAAAACCTTATATGTCCCCAGGCATATAAGGTTTGCCTGGGGGCATATAAGGGTACTACTATTAAAAACTCGACTATTAAAAAGGGTACTAGCCCTTTGAATTTTAAATCGAATGAGCCCTTTTTCAAGTTTCTACGACAAAGATTTCAATAAAAACCTTATATGCCCCCAGGGCATAACTTAAAACCCTTGCCCTGAGGATTGTAGGGGAGTGTCCTCCTCAAAAACATATTTTCTATCTGGAAATCAACTACGCTGAACAAAATGGCTACCTCAAAATTTTGATTGGATGTGTTTGGAGGAATGATGGGCTTGGGGGGGGGCTAGTTGCCCTCCAATCACTGTCGACTACTAAAAAGGGCACTAGCCACTCCAATTTCCAATCGAATGAGCCCTTTTCAAAGCTTCTAAAACAACTCCTTCGATACGAAGTGCCCGGGTATGGAGAACAAAAAAAAACATTGTCCCCACATTGTTCTTTAATTAGGCAGCGCTAGCGCGCTGCCTATGATATTACTCATGTCTACATTCTTCCTATAAATTCCACCATCTGCAAGTTCCAAATGGCACTTTTGGTGGCATGTCTAAAGTGCAAAAGCTGGAGCCCATGGGCTACGAGAACTTGGTAGAGAAATATTTGATGGTTCATTTTAAAGCTATTGCTCATATGTACGTGCTTTTATCAATTCTACCATCTCAAGGGGCGTTTAATAGCTCACATAAAAGCTATTTTTCATATCTACATTTTCCTTATAAATTCCACCTCCTGCAAGTGCTAAATTGCACTAAAAATGGCAATATTAATGTCATGTCTTAAGTAGAAAAGCTAGGGGCTAGTGGGCTGCCAGAACTTCTTAGAGAGATGTTTAATGGCCGATTTGAAAGCTATTGCTCGTATCTACGTGCTTTACCATCAGTTTTGCTATCCGTAAGTGTCAAATAGCACAAAAAACGGCACCTTTTGTGCTACTTCTTAAGTGTATATGCTTCGAAGTATAAAATGGTACCATTGTAACAATTATGGTCCAAAATCCTTATCTGGAGATTTTCAAGAACTGCTTCTGTATACTCTGCAAGTGCCACATGGCACTAAAAATAGCGCTTTTTGTTCAATTTCTCAAGGGTTGGGGCTATGGGGCTACCAGAATTCTTAGACCGATGTTTAATAGCTAATATCACTCATTTCTACGTTCTTCCTATAAATTCCACCATCTGCAAGTGCCAAACGGCACTTTTGGTGGCATGTCTAAAGTGCAAAAGCTGGAGCCCGTGGGCTACGAGAACTTGTTAGAGAGATGTTTGATGGTTCATTTTAAAGCTATTGTTCATATGTACGTGCTTTTATCAATTCTACCATCCGTAAGTGTCGTATACCACTAAAAACAGCACTTTTGATGCCGCTTCTTAGTTGAAAAACTTGGAAGCAAAAAACAGTACCATCGTAATAGTTATGTTCCAAAACTCTTCCCTGGAGGTTTGCAAGAAGCGCTCCCGTTTACCCCACCTCCAATCCGCACTAGATATGGTTGCAGCAGTAGCTGCAACCTAGTAAAGAGCGAACCACAGCCCATAGTAACCAAAAGCTAAAAAACGCGTTTAGAAAAAAACTACATAGTAAAAAAAAATTGTCATCTGACACTCATTCAAGAATGGTAACAATTATTATTTCGGTTCGTCCTAAAAGTAAAAGTTTGTTGCGAAAAGAAATTTATCGTGATTTCAAAAAAATTCTTAAACCCCTCAAAAATGGTGCCAGATCAAAATGAAAAGTCAAATGCGCTGGATTATTTCAACATATCCCGCAAACCAGAAAAATTTAGAATATTCTGTCATTAGGGAGAAACCATAAGTAAATGCAAAATCATGAGATTGCATCGTGTCAACCAAGAGTAAAGGTTCTGACCAGAACTAAATAACCGTTAAAGAAGTAGGAAACTGCCGTAAGCGCAATACCGGTTTCAAATCAGGCTGGACTCTTGCGTCCGTTTTCTTCCGGCTGATATCTCCATACGAAGAGATAGGCGATTTGGTCTGAAGAAAACGTTTGCATGAGGAAATGGGGGGGGGGGGGTTCTAGCCTGATTAAGCCCGATTAGATGTACTCAACTTTCATACTTCTGTTACGATTATTTACTTTTGGTTCTGACAGAAAGGGATTTTTACGCCCCGACTCGACTGTTTTGCAATATGGAGATAAATGGTGTTCTGTTGCTAGGTGACGGGAATCGAAAACTGTTGTTTTACCTCTCTGTTGATAGAAGAACAGTGGTGCTCAAGAATGAAAAACTGACTGACCTTGTGCCTTGAACAGAAGGTAATCAATGCACAACATTTGGAAAATACAAAAAAAGAACAAATTATACATGCTTTCTACATTCTATAACCAGTTTTCCAATCCCAATCATGAATGGTTTATTTGTGAACTTCAAATCATGGTTGCAGCGGCAGCTGCAACCTAGTCAAGAGCGAACCACGGCCCATAGTAACAAAAAGTTAAAAAACGCGTTTAGAAAAACTGCCTAGTGAAAAAAAATTCATCTGACACTGATTCAGGAATGGTAACTATCGTTTCAGTTCGTACTAAAAATAAAAGTTTATTGGGAAAAGAAACTTGTGATGATTTCGAATAAAAGCCTGAAGCTCCTCGAAAATGGCGTCAGATCAAAATGCAAAGTGCACCATTGGAATCAGCATAGTCGAAAACCTTAATCAGGGAAATTACAGTCCCCAACCTTGAAAAACAAGAAAAGTCACTTTTTTGTATGGGTAGCACTGATCTGTCTCCGTTTTTTTCTTCTTTTTTTTTCCAGGACTAGCAGTTTACCAGAACATCATAGAGAGATGCTTAAAGGCTCATTAGAAAGCTGTTTCTCACATCTGAGTGTTTTTTATAAATTCCACCATCTGCAAGTGCCATATGGCACAAAAATGGCGCATTATGTGCCATTTCTCAAGGGCTGGCGCTAGCGGGCTTTAAAAACATCGTACACAGATGTTTAATAGATCACATTAAATCTATTTCTTATATCTACGTTTTATTTGTAAATTCCACCACCTGGAACTGCCAAATGGCACTAAAAATGGCACTATTAATGCCATGTCCCAAGTGAAAAAGCTAGGGGCTAGTGGACTGTCAGAGCTTCTTAGAGAGATATTTAATGGCTGATTCGAAAGCTATTGTTCATATCTACATGATTTAAATCAGTTTTATCATTCATAACTTCCAAATAGCACAAAAAATGGCCCCTTTTGTGCCACTTCTTAAGTTGAAAAGCTTTGAAGTATAAAACGGTAGCATTGTAATAATTATGTTCCAACACCCTTAATTGGAGATTTACAAGGACCCTTCCCGCATACTCCCCCTCCCAGCCCCCTTAGTAAGTCTCATTAGTCTGTTGGGAGAATTTACTATAAACTCTTTAACACGGTCAGAATCAAAAGTCAAAAATCATGTTTAGGAAAAAACTACCTAGTGGAAACAAATTGCCATCTGACACTGATTGAGGAATGGTGACTATTATTTTGGTTCGTCTTCAATGTAAAAGTTTATTGCGAGAAGAAATTTATGATGATTTCGAAAAAAGCCCGAAACCCCTTGAAAATGGCGCCAGATCAAAATGAAAAGTGTACCATTGGAATCACCATGGTCGAAACCCTTGTACAGAGAAATTACAGTCCCCCTCCTTGAACAACAAAGAAAAATACTTTTTCCTTGTTGTAGCACTGATGCGTCTCCCGTTTTTTTTTTTCTTTTTTTCTTTTTTCTAGCAGGGCTAGGGAGTGACCAGAACATCACAGAGAGATGTATAATAGCTCATTCGAACGGAAATTAAATTTGCTAGTTGCCCTTTCAAATGACCAAATATATTGGAGGGCAACTAGCCCCCCCTCCATGAAGGTCCCCGCCCCCGAAAGTCATCCAATCACAATTTTGAGATAGTCATTTTGTTCAACATAGTTCAAAGCTCAAATATCTTTGGTTGTGGTGATGATACGACCCTCCATATTCTCTCGAAAAAGGGATGCACACTGAATCGGTATCGGGCGTATTTATATCACGCGTATCGGCGTGAGCGTATTGTTATTGGGCGTATTGGTATCGCATGTGTCTAGACAGATGTTTAATAGCTCATATAAAAGATATTGCTCATATATACGTGAGTGGCGTAGTTTCGTAAAAATCCCGAGGGGGGGGGGGGGGGGGTAAAGTTGGATCCAATTTTTCCAAATCAAGTGAAAATGATAGTGAAAATGGAAAAATGAGCTATATATTACCATAGAGGAAAAGATATACCAAAGAATACTGAATTGTTTCTCCGGATGCTTGAATTATGAAGGCTTATCTTAGTTTTGACAAGATTTTTTTCCAGAAACGAAATTTCAGCCGGGGGGCAAAATGAGGTCGGAGGGGGAGCAAACCTGGGTCTGAAAGGGGCAGTTGCCTCCCCCCTGCCCCATATCAAATTACGCCCTTTCTACGCCCTTCCTATAAATTCCGCCATCAGCGATTAACTTAAAAACACACAGAAAATTGGTAGCATTAGTCTATACCCTCTTGAAAGAAAAATTACTGGTACTTATGTATTATACAAACACACTCAAGAAGGGTGTTAGGTTAATCATAATGAAAGATACTATAGCATGATGAAAATATAATACTTTAGTTTATGTAATAATATAATTTGGGGTAAATATTTGCACATTAAGGGGGGGGGGGGGTAAAATATATCTCAGAAAAGGGCTAAAAACCTAATTCAACCTAACCATACTCCCACCCCCCTAATGTGCTAATATATAGCCTAAATTATACAAGTCCAATGCATTCTGTCGCTCGTCATTTATCCTTGTGGCTATGAAATCGGTTTGCTCAGATCGTACACTCAGCAAACTTCTCAACTGTTTGGTATCATGGTTACAGCGGTAGCTGCAACCTAGTAAAGAGCGAACCAGAGCCCATATTGACTAAAAGCTAAAAAACTTTAAAACGGTCTTTTTTTCTTCTTTTTTTTTCCAGGCCTAGCGGGTTACTAGAACATCATAGAGAGACGCTCAAGAGTTCATTTAAAAGCTATTTCTCATATGTAAGTGGTTCATATAAATTCCACGATCCGCAAATGTCACATGGCACAAAAAAAGGCACTTTATGCCATTTCTTCAAGGGGTGGGGCTAGCCGGCAACCAGAACATCGTAGATAGATTTTTGATATCTCATATAAAAAATATTGCTCATATTTACGTTCTTCTTATAGATTTCGCCATTTGCAAGTTTCAAATGGTAGTAAAAACGGCACTTTTTGTGCCATGTCTGAAGTGGAAAAGCTGGGACTAGTGGCTACCAGAACTTCTTAGAGTGATGTTTAATGGCTCATTTGAAAACTTTTGCTCATATCTACGGATTTTTATCAATTCTACAATTCGTAAGTGAGATATAGCACTGAAAACAACACTTTGGTACCACTTCTTAAGTGGAAAATCTTGAAAGTATAAAACAGTAAAATTGTAATAATTATGATCCAAAACCATTAACTCCAAGTTTGCAAGAACACCTCCCGCAGGTTCCTCCTCCAGGCCCCCTTAATAAGCTACGCAATTAAAGTCCTACAAAGACCAATATATTAAATTATATTATTAGAGCCGTGGTTCTCTTAGTATAGCGCTGGACTTTAAATTAGATTATCATGCGTTTGATTCCTCCTTGGATTTTTTTATTTTCAATCATGGTTTGTCCCTTCTTATCATTACTTTTTAGATAATCTACTATATCTGCAAATGTGATGCACTCATTTTCCCAAGAATATCCCGGGAAGACTCATTTTATAGCTATTACTCATATCTACGTGCTTTTTATCAATTTTACAATTTATAGGTGCCATATAGCACTAAAACGGCACTTTTGGTGCCACTTGAGTGGAAGAGTTTGGAAGCATAAGACGGTACCATTGCATCAATTATGGTCCAAAACCCTTAACTGGAGGTTTATAAGAACCTCTCACATATACTCCCCCTCCAAAACCCCTGTGTAATTATCATAAATCTTCTACTCATCTTAAAAGTAAAAGATTATTGCGAAAACAAAATTAACTGAAACTAAAAACTTTTCAACTAAAGATCTACCAAAACTTAAGCTTGAATGATCAACATTTTTGAATTAAACCTTCAAACGTCACTCTGTGATTAAGCCTGTGGGCTAGTTTTATTGGCGGCAATTGAGGGGAAGGGACGTCCTTGCCCCCTTATATTTTGCTCCTGCTAAGGTTTTGAAAAACACCTTTTTTTGTTATTTCATTGAAAAAGGCACTTATTTCATTTGAAAAAAAATGGGTGGAAAAATGGAAAGTGCACTTTATGGGAATGTGCTATCAGGTCAAATTTATAAAAAGTAACTAGGCATAAATATAAGCTTCTAAATGCGCCCTTAAACAGCTTCATAAGTTTTCAACTGAAACTAAGGAATGACGTTAAAACTTAAAACGAACAGAAATTATTCCGTATAAATAAAAAAGATCATGGCAGGGTTGTTTCTTCATTAAATTTGAATAAAAAACGAGCAAAGATTAATCTAAAAAAACAAACGTTTTCCAAGGGAAGTAAAGAGCGAAGTTGAAACTTAAAACGGACAAAAATTATTGCTTCACAGCCTATCTAATATATATCAATCAAACTAGTACAAATAAACCAACTAATTAGGTTTCCCTGTGTTTGTAGGATTATAGCAAACTAGCGTTTTACTGAATTAAATAAAAAAAACAATTTTTTTTTTAACTGAAAGTAAGGAACGACGTTAAAACTTAAAACGAACAGAAATTATTCCGTATATGATAGGGGCTGTCGCCTCCTCAACGCTTCGCTCTTAACGCTAAAGTTTTTTATTGTTTAAAAAAAATACAGCTGTGAGAAAGTCAAACTTTAGCGTAAAGAGCGAGGCGTTGAGGAGGCGACAGTCCCTTTCATATACGGAATAATTTCTGTTCGTTTTAAGTTTTAACGTCATTCCTTACTTTCAGTTAAAAAAACTTGTTTTTTTTATTTAATTTTTGAACGTTTTTTAATTAATGCAGGTTTTGATTTTGGCTCACCGTACATGAATAATTAAAACAAAATTTTAATATTAATTTTACTTTTATTTGGTTAAATGGCTTTCTCGAAACTTGTTTAATTTTATTTGCGAACGTTTTTATTAGTAATAAATATATGTAATTTACGAATTAACTTACGTAACGAATTTCTATATTCATATATTTTTAATACGTATATTAGAGGGTTCGCCCCCTAGTCAATAGTCGGATTTTGTTCCAATTCTTTAAAAATGACCTCTTAATCACAAAGGCCGTTAATTAGAATAAATAGTTCTTATGAAAGTACTAAAAAATCTTTGGCTTAAAGAGCGAGGTATTGACTAGGGGGTAAACCCAATCATATACGTAATATTTTCTGTTCGTTTTAAGTTTTGATGTTGCTCCTTAATTTCAGTTCATTTTTTTTTATTTAATTTCTTATCTGTTTTTTAAATAATGCTGGGAAATCCGGCGCCCCCCTTCATAGCAATGCCCCTTCCTCCGTGAAAACTTCCTTCGTGGAAAGATCCTCCCACATAACCCCCGGCCCGCAACCCCTCCCCCCACTACCAGAAGAAATCCCCCATGAGAACGTCTGTATACTTCCCATAACCAATACTATATGTTATTATTGGGTAAAGTTCATAACTTTCAGCCCTCCCCCAGGGGACTAAGGGGGATTAAGTCATCCTAAAAGACATAGTTATCATATTTTTGACCATCCTGAACAAAAGGGCTATCTCAAAATTTTGATCGGGTGACTTTGGGAAAAAATGAGCGTGGGAGGTGGCCTAGTTGCCCTCCATTTTTTGGTCACTTAAAAAGGGCACTAGAACTTTTAATTTCCGTTCCAATGAGCCCTCCCACGATATTCTAGGACCACTGGTTCGATACGATCACCCCTGGGAAAAAAAATAATAAACACGCATCCGTGATCTTTCTTCTGGCAAAAAATGCAAAATTCCACATTTTTGTAGATAGGAACTTGAAACCTCTGCAGTAGGGTTCTCTGATACGCTGAAAATGATGGTGTGATTTTGATTAAGGTTTTGTAATTTTTAGCGGGTCTTTCCCCCTTTTTTCGAAAATAAGCCAAATTTTCTCAGGCGCGTAACTTTGGATGGGTAGATCTAACCTTTATGAAACTTATATATTTGAAATCAGCATTAAAATCTGATTCTTTTGATGTATCTATTGGTATCAAAATTCTGTTTTCTAGAGTTTCGGTTACCATTGAGCCGGGTCGCCCCTTACTTACAGTTCGTTACCACGAACTGTTTGAAACACAAAATAATATAGGAGTTTTGGTACAGTAAAAGCAAACCAATTAAGGACACTTTTTACAGAATAAAACTATTATCAATCCCTTTTAGGGTCAATCCCTTCTAAGATAAATAACAATTCAGTTAAGGATTGTTGCTTTAATTTTTTTTTTCGTTAAATTTGTTATTACTTCTGCACGATGGCTCATTTCAATGCCTGACTGTCGCTTTGGTTTTAAAAAGGACATGTCATGATTACTTTGTGGACAAGTTTGAAGTAAAGCCATCTTGATAGCATTAGGACTATAGCTTTAGAATTTATATCATAGCTTGAAATTTGCTGTTGTATGGAGACAAATAACCATATTTTCAGAGTTCATATTATGTCTTATTTGATCTTCATTTTAAGTAATATTAAAGCATATTTCTTACATTTGAAAATTGTTTATTAATCACTATTGATATTATAGCTTATAGAACTATTGAATATTATTCCAAAATGCTACCTGATAAATCAATCCAATAATCTGTATGCCGTTCAATGACTTTGCGGTTATTAAAAAAAATATTGAATTTTACGCTTATGTCTTTAAGATAATTTTAATTGTATATGGAAAGTTACTGATATGACAAATGGTGTAAGACTATGAAAAGCTTTATGGATTAGTTTATTGTTGTCAGGCTTCATACTCATTTTTCACTCCCAAATCAATATTCCTTGTTTTAATACTTGATTTGTGTGTTTTCAGTAAAGCCCTAGTATTCTATAATCCTAGAAACACAGGGAAACATAATTAGTTGATTTATTTGTACTAGTTTGATGGATATATATTAGATAGGCTGTGAAGCAATAATTTTTGTCCGTTTTTAAGTTCCAACTTCGCTCTTTACCTCCCTTGGAAAAACTTTGTTTTTTTTAGATAAATAACAATAAAGACGCAAGAGAGCATAGCATAAACACTAACACGAACCTTGTAAATCCATATCATAATTTTGGAACACCAACTGATCTTTGGGAGGAAATTTGGCAGAACATAGAGTCAAGATTTCCCATGACTTTGTGAAGAAACTTGACTCCCCTTTTCAAGCGCTAATGAACCAGCCGTCAGCAGCTGAATTAACGCAGCTATTGGCAAATTCTCTCCAAAGCTTGACCAGATGACTATAACTAAAAGTATCTGGAACAACTAGCTGGCTAAGCAGTAGAGTGTACTATCACAGTGTGTTTTCTAGGATGCTTCAGTCTGTGTCAAAAGTAAGGAAAGGGGAGAACTTGACGCGGTGAACTTGACGTGCTGAAGAAGTTTCCGCACTTCTTCAGCACGTCAGCCGGAGCGCCATCTATGGCCACATATGTAAGAGTAGTGACACAGCTGGTCCGCTTACCCATTTTGGCTTGCAGTAAAGATTGGTTCTCTGAGCGAAGCCAATTCCATGCCATGTGAAAAAAAATCCATTTTTTTCTTGAAAAATCCTTGTTTTTTATTGAAAAATCCACGAAAATCCATCTCGTTTCCAAAATCCATGGCATGGGTTGAAAAATCCTTGTTTTCATGGATAAATCCATGGCAGTGGCAACGCTGCTTTAGACAAAGTAAGAAATGAGCTAACTCAACGTAAGTTCAACGTAAGTCAGTGATGTTCACTAAAATTCCGATGGACTTTCAAATGTCGAAAATGCACTTCATTTTCTGTAAATTAACACCCGGAAACCCCTTTCACAATTTTAGGGGTTGAAGCGAGAAAGAATATTTTTATTATATTTACCCATTATTTACCCATTATTAGATTTATTGTTTAAGAGATTTACCCAAAACTTGTGTTTGAACACTTTTGATAGAACCATTTTTAAAGTCAGGGATGGAAAAAAAATATGAGTTGAAGCGAGAAAGAATGTTTTATTAGATTTACCCATTATTTACCCATTTATTAGATTTATTGTTTAAGAGATTTACCCATTTTTTATATTTATTATTTAAGAGATTTACCCATTTTTTAGATTTATTATTTAAGAGATTTACCCATTTTTTAGATTTATTATTTAAGAGATTTACCCAAAACCTATGTTTGGACACTTTTGATAGAACCATTTTTAAAGTCAGGGGTGGAAAAAATAGGGGTTGAAGCGAGAAAGAAACTTTTATTAGATTTACCCGTTATTTACCCATTTATTCGATTTATTGTTTAAGAGATTTACCCAAAACTTCTGTTTGGACACTTTTGATAGAACCAGTTTTGTATTCAGAGTTAAAAAAAAATAAGGGTTGAAGCGAGAAAGAATATTTTTATTAGATTTACCCATTATTTACCCATTTATTAGATTTATTGTTTAAGAGATTTACCCAAAACTTATGTTTCGATACTTTTGATAGAACCATTTTTAAAGTCAGTGGTGGAAAAAATAGGGGTTGAAGCGAGAAAAAATATTTTTATTAGGCTAAAATTAACGTTTTAGCTGTGGGGTTAAAGTAGAAAAAATGTCTCAACTTCGTTATTCATTAGTAAAAGTGGATTAAACTTGTTTATGTCAACATGAATCAGTTAAATAAAGAGTACAATGTTTATTTGAAGCTATTTTTTTAGTCACTTAATGCTCAACGAGCCAAGTTTGTTTTTTAAGCCGACACGAATCAGCTAAACGATGCTAACATCTGTTATTTAAAAGAATTAGCAAAATAAAAAGGAAAGAGAAAGAGAAAATGGTAGGCGCATGCCGAAATGTGCCAAGTTGGTCCGCCTTGGCTCTGACAGCTTAAGTTAACCACCGTTACTTGTAAAATGTGCTCCTTATTTAAAACAATATGTTTTCTACTCCGGCTCCTTATTGACTGCAATCAAATGGCTGAAATTAATATTATTATTTGAAATCTAGGTCCTCCCGTTAGCCAGGCTTAAATGTTTTTTTTTTTCAGTTTTGTCTTTCTCAAATTCACAAAAAATAGCTTATAGGTCAGAAGAATGACCCTGAAGCGTTAGAAACCCTGTAAGGTCAGAGCAAGTTTGGCCAGTCTTGTTTCTGAAACATTCTTTATGACGAAAGTTTTAAGAAATCATGGTTGCAGCGGTAGCGGCAGCCTAGTAAAGAGCGAAAACAGCCCATAGTAAACAAAAGTTAAAAACAAGCTTAAAAATAAATGCCTCGTGTGAAAAAATTGCTATCTGATCCTGATTCAGGAATGGTAACTTTTATTTCTGTTCGTATTAAAAATAAAAGTTTATTGCGAAAAGAAACTTATGGTCATTTCGAAAAAAAGCCAGAAACCCCTCTAAAATGGTGTCAGATAAAAATGAAAAGTGTACCATTGGAATCACTATAGATGAAAACCTGGTTCAGGGAAATTACAGTCCCCAACCTTGAACAAAAAGGAAAATCACTTCTTTGCATGGGTAGCACTGATCTTTCTCCCTTTTTTTTTTCTTTTTTTCCAGGGCTAGAGGTTTGCCAGAACATCAGAGAGAGATGCTTAATAGCTCATTCAAAAGCTACTTCTAACATCTACGTGCATTTTTTTAAATTCCACCATCTGCAAGTGCCATATGACAGACAAATGGCACATTCTGTGCCATTTCTCAAGGGGCGGGGCTAGCGGGCTACAAAAGAAAGATGTTTAATAGCTCACATAAAAGCTATTTCTCATATCTACATTTTCCTTATAAAGTCCACCTCCTGCAAGTGCTAAATGGCACTAAAAATGGCGCTATTAATGCCATGTCTTAAGTAGAAAAGCTAGGGGCTAGTGGGCTGCCAGAACTTCTTAGAGAGATGTTTAATGGCCGATTTGAAAGCTATTGCTCGTATCTACGTGCTTTACCATCAGTTTTGCTATCCGTAAGTGCCAAATAGCACAAAAAACGGCACCTTTTGTGCTACTTCTTAAGTGTATATGCTTCGAAGTATAAAACGGTACCATTGTAACAATTATGGTCCAAAATCCTTATCTGGAGATTTTCAAGAACCGCTCCTGTATACTCTGCAAGTGCCACATGGCACTAAAAATAGCACTTTTTGTTCCATTTCTCAAGGGTGTGGGCTATTGGGCTACCAGAATTTCTTAGACCGATGTTTAATAGCTAATATTACTTATTTCTACGTTCTTCTTATAAATTCCACCATCTGCAAGTGCCAAATGGCACTTTTGGTGGCATGTCTAAAGTGCAAAAGCTGGAGCCCGTGGGCTACGAAAATTTTTTATAGATATGTTTGATGGTTCCTTTTAAAGCTATTGCTCATATGTACGTGTTTTTATCAATTCTACCATCCGTAAGTGTGGTATACCACTAAAAACAGCACTTTTGGCGCCGCTTCTTAAGTGAAAAAACTTCGAAGCAAAAAACGATACCATCGTAATAATTATGTTCCAAAACTCTTCCCTGGAGGTTTACAAGAAGCCATCCAGTTTACCTTCACCTCCAATCCACATTAAATATGGCTGCAGCAGTAGCTGCAACCTAGTAAAGAGCGAACCACAGCCCATAGTAACCAAAGTTAAAAAACGCGTTTAGAAAAAAAACTACATAGTAAAAAAATCCATCTGACACTCATTCAAGAATGGTAGCAACTATTATTTCGGTTCGTCTAAAAGTAAAAGTTTGTTGCGAAAAGAAATTTATCGTGATTTCAAAAAAATTATGAAAACCCTCAAAAATGGTAAAAGATCAAAATGAAAAGTCAAATGCGCTGGATTATTTCAACATATCTCGCAAACCAGAAAAATTTATAATATTCTGTCATTAGGGAGAAACCGTAAGTAAATGCAAAACCATGACATTGCATCTGTGTCAACTAAGAGTAAAGGTTCTGACCGGAAGTAAATAACCGTTAAAGAAGTAGGGAACTGCCGTAAGCGCAATGCCGGTCTCAAATCAGGCTAGACCCTTGCGTCCGTTTTCTTCCAGCTGATATCTTCATACGAAGAGATAAGCGATTTGGCCTGAAGAAAACGTTTGCATGAAGAAATGGGGGGGGGGGTCTAGCCTGATTAAGACGATTAGATGTGCTCAACTTTCCTACTTCTGTTACGATTATTTACTTTTGGTTCTGACAGAAAAGGATTCTGACGCCCCGACTCGACGTTTTTGCAATATGGAGATAAATGGCGTTCTGTTGCTAGGTGACGGGAATAGAAAACTGTTGTGTTTTCCCTCTCTGCTGATAGAAGAACTGTGGTGCTCAAGAATGAAAAACTGGCTGACCTTGTGCCTTGAACAGAACCTAATCAATGCACATACATTTGGAAAATACAAAAAAAAAGAAAAAATTATACATGCTTTCTACATTCTATAACCAGTTTTCCAATCCCGATCATAAATGGTTTATTTGTGAAAGATCCTTTATTGTGATCGAGTAAAGCATTGACAGTAATTGATGGATAGATGGATTGACTCAAGCGGGAACCATGGACTTCCAAGCAGTGACCATGGAACAGTTACTCACCGGCAACTGTGGAAGATAAATCTCTGCCTACAAACTCAGAAAGTATAACCGAAATAAAAGAACCCGGAATTTGTCCTTTCTCTGCACACTTAAGAGCATGTAGGATCTCAAAATAATTCACTTTCGGTTGCACACGAATCTTACCTTCACTGACATTTGGGTTCAACTGTAACACGGGAAAAGGAACCCTTATTTTATTTAAAATATCCACACTCACTTACCAAAAAGACTGGCATTAACATTTTCCCACATTACCTTAAATTTCCATTTGCGATTATTACCAGATCGTTCGACTCCTTGGACCGGTAATGACAAATAGGTGGGAATAAGGTTGCTACTTGCTATTCTATACATCGCTTGATAAAGTATCTTCGTATTTTGATAATATCAACTGTGTTAACTACGAGAATATCGTTGATTACTTGAGTGATCAAAGTAACTTCGTATCCCTGCAATACTATTTTGAAACCGCTTTATCACAGCTTAACTTATTCTAAAAATTTTCTGCCCATCTCTGTTTAATACTTTCCTCTAATTGAGGCCCTGGTTCTAGTTTAAATGACAAACCTCCAAGACTGACTATTTCCTCTTACTTTCTTAAAATTTATATTTACACCTAACTGTTATACTGTCTTCCTGCATCTTTTTTGCTTTCCTTTTATTCTCATATTGCCTATCACTTCAAAAATTCTTGCACAAGCCCTTTTTTTCTTCTGCCAAACTTAGAGCGTTTTTACTAATATTCCTAGTGGTAAGGTACAGTGGTAAAATATAGTATTCTGCAGTCAAGCCTTTATGTTTCTTCCCAAATACATTTTCTGCTACTTTGCAAACCATTTTTCTATGATTTTTCTCTTGACGCTACCCAATGTAATCTTAATGTTCTATCCAATTATAATAAATGTTTCCTTCAACACTTTTACTTTGAGTCTTTGAAAAGACCCTTAAAACACCATGTACCTTAACACCCCCCTATTAGAACACAGTTACCCAAGTTTCTATAGTTACCTTTTCAATTTATCTAATTCTCGAAAGTGTATTGCATCAATTAACCCCCCCCCCCCCATGACTGATAAATATATAGCCCATGATATATTTTAAAATATCTAAAATGTATTATGAATATTTATAATGGGTTCCATGTGTATCCATCAGGGGGAGGGGTAAGTGAAGGGAGGCAATTTTTGGAATAAGGTGAGTGTTTATGTTAGTTTTTTAGTAATTTTCTGATTTTTCAGTAACCAATTTCTATGGCCAATAGTAAGAAAGAAAGTGTCAGATCAAAGGTCCCTTCAAAGGTTCGAAAAAAATTTTGTAACGGAATTGATTATTATATTTATAAAAAAAATAAAAGCACATTTGATTTGTACATCACATTTCTCTCCACAAAATAATCGAAACTCCAATTTTAAGGTCTTTTTTTTTTAGGCAGATTCGCTTTCCATTGGTTTTTGGCTGACATTTTTTCGCTCTTTAGACGGATTGTCGTAAAAATTACTCTAATTTAAAAGTGCAATCATGCTAACTTTTATATTTATTTTCCAGTTAACTCTTGGTTTGTCTAAATTTAGGTTATGTACTCAAATCCATTTACTAATAAAAGCTACTGCACAGTAATATGCAAGAAAGACGATTTGTTTTCATCTCCAGACTGTGTCTGAAAGCTATGGGTAGGCTAATTCCAAGGTCAATTTCACTGCAATTTGTGTTTCTTCTTGAAAGCTAGTAGCAAATTGGATACTCTAGGAAAGGGATCCCGTGTTTTGTAGACAATTTTAGAGTTGTCACATCTGCTGTGTCATTGCCGTCACTGCAGTTTCTCTTTGTTTTTTCTCAATTGAAATGGAAAACCCAAACTAAAAATTTGTTTAAGCCTATATTAAAATCTTCAAAGTAGGTAAAACAAGGCCATCAGAATAATAAAATTGTAGAAAATTTAATATTTGAATAAGAATGGGGGTAAATTTTTTGCAAATCATATTATCAACTTACAAATAAAGTAAACATACTTTATTTGCTCTTTCCAAATATAATAATCATTTTTGTCAGAAATGAATTTTACTCCAACTCCTATATATGCCAATTCAGGGTATACATTTGCACATTAGGGGGAGTGGGGGTAAATTTTGTTTTGATGTAAATGGGAGGTAAGTTTTATCTTTATTTCCACTTCCTAATGTGCAAATATAGGTCAATATTTACCAAATCATATTATAGAGTTTCAAATAAAGTGAATATACCATTTGGTGCCTTTTTTATGCTGATTACAAATATAACAATCATTTCTATCAGAAATGAATTTTAGCCCCCCCCCTATATATGCCAATTCAGGGTATATATTTCTACATTGGGGGGGGGGGTGTTGGCAAATTTTATTTCTGATGTAACTGGGAGGTAAGTTTAAACTTTACCCCCCCCCCCCCTAATGTAGAAATATATACTGTACCCTAAATTGGCATATATAGGGAGGGGGGGGGGCTAAAATTCATTTCTGATAGAAATGATTGTTATATTTGTAATCAGCATAAAAAAGGATTTGAATGGTGTATTCACTTTATTCCTAACTCAATAATATGATTTGGTAAATATTGACCCAAATATATACCCTGAATTGGTATATATAGGGATGGTGGTGAAATTCATTTCCAACAAAAATGATTATTATATTTGGAAAGAACATAAAAAAGGCATCAAGTGGTATGTTTACTTTATTAGTAAGTCAATAATATGATTTGCAAAAAAATTACCAAAATGGGTACTTGTATGATATATGCCCTACCTAATGTTCTTCTAATAGAAAATGTTTCTCTGACACTCAATCCTAATGAAATAAACCAAAGTAAGATAAGAATATAATACTTTAGAAAGAAATTGGGCTATATATTTGCACATTAGGAGGGTTGAGGGTGATCATGAAAGGATTCAATGAATAGAATGATTGAAAATGGAAGAAAACATAGAAATCTGATTGGTAGAAACTTTCTACAGATTATAAAATAAGAATTTATTATTATGGGTTAGTGTTTTTGTATGTTTTATGTGTAGCTTAGGCTAGTCTATCTGGTACAAGTAAGAGGGAGGTGTGCTGTTTAGCTATATCTCAGGGTATCCCTCTCCTTCTTATGCCTATATATAGCCTTAGACAACAAAGCTTACTGATTTTTTATATTAGAATGTTTCTTTTAGATTTACTATTTTCTAAGTAGGGTAAGAAACTCCTTTTTGGGAGAGACCACTTTTCTTTGGCAGTCTGGAAAAATAGCAATGGGTTTTTGGATCACCCCTTTTTTACTACAACATGATGCAATGTGATGGCAGGAGCAAGAACCCCACCACCCAACCTGGTCAAATTTTCACCAATAATTTGTCAGCATAAATTAAAAATTTGATCTCTGTTTCTGAAAAGCAATTGAAAAGAAAAATTATATTTAATACTTGTGATTTATAGAATAAATATAAAGCAAGAAACGTTACACTTCTAGAATCAGAAAAAAATCAGCTTTCTGTTAATATGTGAATAAAACTGAAAACACTAAAATGATATATACATCAAAATAGGATAATTGGTATTTCCAAAAGGAGTTCCCTGTAGGTAAGTCAATAAACTAATAATTTCAAGTGTTTGATCTTAAATAATTTTAATATAAACCATATTGATGCATGGCTTAGATTCTTAGCTATCCATTAATATATAGAATTCTTCTCAATTCCTCTTTGGTAAAAAGATATGAGAGTTTTAGTTTTACATAATTTTGATCAATTGGATACTGTTTTTTTACCCTAGGTAACACAATCCTACTGAAGGATTATGTTGACCCTGGAGTTTTTGTTATATGATCTTTGAACCATTTTGAGAAAGTGGCTCTCTTAAAGTTCTTATTGGATGGGTTTGAGGAAAATAGGGCTTGGAGAGGGGAGGGGGGGGGGTTAGTTGCCCTCCAATCTCTTTTGACTCTTAAAAAGTGAATGAGAACTTTCAATTTCCAATCACATGAGCCCTCTCCAAAGTTTATACAAGCATCCCTTCCATAAGAACTATATATTTTTTTTATTTATTAATACCAAGATACAGTAAGCTTTAACAAGCTTGTTGCACAAAACAATTATAAAAAGTCTATAACAATGTCAATGACATAACAAAAACATACAGTAACTGAAAAACATTTGATAAACAATATTACTGAAACATACAATAACATACCAACTTAACTGAAACATATCTGTTAATAATTGAAACCTACAAAAAAGTAAGCTTACAAAATAACTGTTACACTGTCACAAATCAGGTAATACAAAAGTAAAAATAATCTCAAAATGGATTGTGATAGGACCTAGTATAGAAATCTGTAGAGGCTAAACTACTTTTGAAAGACTGGACCATGGTACTTGCAACTATTTCTGATGGAAGTGAATTCCAAGTCTTCCACACTCAGCTAGACAAAGAGTTTTGGCCTAATCTTTTCTGTGAACATGGTAGGTAAATTTTGTGTTGGTGTTGACGGGTACTACTGTATTCTGTAAAAGTGAAAAATGAGTTGGGGTGATATTATCAATATTCCTAAAAATGCGAAATGTATTTATTATGTCGGCTCTATCACGTCTGAACTGGAGAGAAGGCAACTGTAGTCTTTGCATTCTCTGGTGGTAAGGTAGATGACTCAGGTATGGTATGAGTTTGGTGGCCCTATGTTGCACTCTCTCAACCCTCTCTCTATCTCTCTTATTAAGGGGATACCATACTGATGAGCAATACTCAAGTACTGGACATACAGTGGATACATAAAGTGAGAACAGTGAATGAAGATTAAACTTAGAAAAAGTATGCCTTAGAGGTAATAATTGGTAATTAGCCTTATGGGTGATATCTGATACATGTTTATTAAATTTGAGACTTGAATCAAAACAAATCCCAAGGTCACAAACATATTCTACACTTGGAATTAATTTACCAACAACAAAGTAATGGTAATGTTGAGGGAGTCTATGCAAATAGTGCACAGCATTGCACTTGGTTTCATTAATGAACATAGAGTTTGCAGTACACCACTGGCCAAAAGCAACCAAATCCTCTTGAAGTAAAGAAATCTCATGTTCACTCATGACTGGCCTGTAGATTTTTACATCATCTGCAAACATTTTTATGGTCGAATTCCTAACAACGCCTGGTAAATCATTGATAAAAAGGCAGAAGCGTACTTGACCAAGACAACTGCCTTGTGGAACTCCACTTATGACAGACATAGGTGATGACAAAGCATCACCTACTGCAACTTCTTGGGTTCTATTTGTAAGATAATCTGTTATCCATGCTTTAGTTTGTGGGCCTATACCATATAGTTGACATTTGTTTATCAGAAGTGGAATGGAAATTTTCTCGAATGCTTTGGAAAAGTCAATATAAATACAATCAAACAAAATACCATTATCAGCCATCAATTGAAAATCACAAATCACCTCAAGAAGTTGCGTGTTACAAGATCGTCGTTTACGGAAACCATGCTGAGCAGAATGCCTTAAGTTGTTTTCCTCAAAATGTGCTTGGATTCTTCCCACCACAATTTTCTCCATTATATGGGAAAAGATTGATGTATTTGAAATTGGTCTGTAATTATTGAAATGGGACTTTGAACCATTCTTGTACAATGGCCTAATGATAGTTCTTTTCCAAGCTGAAGGACATTTACCAGATGAGAGACAAAGATTAAAGAGATATGTGAGTGGTCCAGCAAGCACTGATGCAAGTTCACGTAACATCACATTGGAAAATCCATCAATATCTGTTGCCTTTCCTGGATCAAGATTTCGGAGTGTCAGATAAACCTGTTGGACTGTAATCAACAAATTCTTTTGTTAAATCTGGAGGAATAAACTGAGTGTGTGTTTTGGTGTGTGTTTGAGTAAAAACTGAACCAAATACCTTATTGAAAAGTTGTGATTTTACAAAATCATCATCTATATGTAAAAAAGTTTCGGGATCTATAAAGGAAGTGGATGATGGGGATTGTGAAACTTGATTCCTTCTCACATATTTCCAAAATGTTTTTGGGCATGTTATAACATTTGTCTCCACTTCTTGACGATTTAAACAAAGGAATTTAGTTGCTCTATTTCTAGCTCTTTTATAATTTAACCAAGAATCTAAGGTTTTAAATCTTAAATGATCGCGCCACCTATCACCTTTTTCTTTTAGCATTTGTACAATATACCAAGGAAGGATCTGTCTATTTTTGAAAAACTGTCTACTAGTATATATTGGTACATATTGATCCTTACCTTCTATAAGGGCCTGCTTAATAAAATCAAAAGATGCATCAACAGTAGCATTACGTTGCTGTAACTCCTCATGTATAGAAAGAGATGAAATATAATCTGAAAATGCAATGTAATTTCCTCTATCATAATCATATTTGGGAGAATGATTTGGAATATCATAACGACCTACCACACAATTTAGTGATATCACTAATACCAAGTGATCACTTTTTCCTAGTGGTGGCAAAAACTCAACACTAGCAACATCATCTGGTGATTTTGTAATTACAAGGTCTAAAACTGAAGGGGTTGAATTAGCGCGCAAACGAGTAGGGTTTTGAATGTGCTGATACAAATAATGTTCTTGTAAAGTTTCTAGGAAATGATTTTCAAATGACTCATCAGAAAGTTGTGTTGTACCTGATGTCTAATCAATAGAAGGTAGGTTAAAGTCACCAACTACTAGAAACTTAGAACTAGATAAAGAGACAGTGGATAAATACTGCAATATTTTTCTATTATTAAATGAAGACAATTCACAAACACTAGGACTACGATAAATGGCTACAACTCTAAAAGCAATTGAAGACCCAGGTAATTTCACATCAACTACTAAGGATTCACTGATAATTAAAGAAATTGGGTCATTAACTTCAATATACTTTAATGAGGTATGAACATAAATGAAAATTCCACGCTTATAATAATTATTTATAATGAGATTATAATCAGGCACTTGCTGGAAAAATATAGCTGGGTGCTGACAATTCTTGAGTAGTGATTCTGTAATAACAATAACATGGGGTTTGCGGGTTGATATTAGGGCATGAAATTCATCAATTTTTGTAGATAAACAGTCTGCGTTTGTATACAGAACAGATAAATTACTTTGCTTGTTAATACTATGTAGAGGCAGGGAATAGGTTTTTAAAGGGCCAATCTGTTGTTTGGGGTAATGGCAACCCATTTTAGCATGTTTTTTGTCACTATACAGCCATTTTTAATTCCTAAATTTTGCTCATAAGCAGCAGCTCTTTTCTTGATTTCTTCTACTAATTCTTGTCTGTGTACCCGGTCTTCTTTTGAGGTATCAGCATAGAAACGAATGTGTCTCTTTTTAATGTGGGACTGTGTCAGGATGTCAATTTTAGTTTTAAAGGAACTGACTGAGAACAGTAATGGATCTGGTCGATTGGATGAGTTGGGAGCATTTGAGTTGGGGTTAGTCCTTGTCAGCCTTTGCAAATTGGTCACTGCACCTACATCAATTTGAAACATATTTTTAAGAAAATTTTGTAAGAACTGTAAGTCATTGGTTTGGGGTGGAACACCATATGCAACTAAATTCAAACGTCTTTTCAGTCTGTCATTTTCTTGTAGCACCATCTTTTGAACTTCAGTTTTCAGCTTAATGTCAATGGTATGATTGACCATTTCCTCAACATTGGCCACAGACGCCTTAGATGAGATAATATTTTCTAGACTCTGAACTCTAGCATTAATACTTTCAAGAGAGATGCGAATTTCATTTTGAAAACCAACATACATAGCTTTCATTTCACTACAGTGCACATTAAGAGCTGACTTCAGCAGCTGGGGAAGTTCTTGCTGGGCTGAACCTCTAGATTTACACATGGGGCATACCCAGGTGCTACCAATTCGGTCATTCATTTTTAAAAAGATATCATATTCAGAGGAGGATATATGCCCCCAGAGCATTGCTTACAATGCCTGCCTCTGGGCCCTGGGGGATTGTGTTGACCCCAGAGTTTTCATTATATGACCTTTGAACTATTTTTTAAAGAATGGCTATCTCAAAGTTCTTATCGGATAGGTTTGAGGAAAAAAGGGCATGGAGGGGGGGGGGGCTAGTTGCCCTCTGATATCTTTTGACTCTTTAAAATCAAACTAGAACTTTCAATTTCCAATCAAATGAGCCCTCTCCAAAGTTTATACAAGTATACCTTCCACAACAACCATATCTGTTCCCAGAGCAATACTTACAATGCCTGCCGTGGGCTCTAGGGGTTGTGTTGAGACAGGAGTTGTTCTTATCTGACCTTTGAACTATTTTTAACAAAATGGCCATATGTAAAGGAGTTTTTGTTATATGATCTTTGAACTATTTTTAAAAATATGGCTACCTCAAATTTTTTATCAGATTATTTGGGCAAAAAGGCTTGGGGGGGGGGGAAGGCTAGTTGCCCTCTAATCACTTTTGACTATTAAAAAGGGTACTAGAACTGTTGATTTCCAATCAAATGAGCCCCCTTTGAAGTTTATACAGTGGCCCCTTCTATATGAAGTGCCTCTGGGAAAAAAATAATGGAGTGTAGGGGTAGGCTAGCTGCCCTCTGATCACTTTTGACTCTTGAAAAGTAAATTACAGCTTTCAATTTCCAATGAAATGATCCCTCTATGAAGTTTATACAAGCATTCCTTCCATAACAATCATATATTCCCCCAGGGCATAACTCACAATGCATGCCCCTGGTGCCTGGGGGGTTGGGTTGACACCAGCGTTTTTTATATGATCTTTGAAGTAATTTTAACAAAACAGCTATCTCAAAATTTTTATTGGATGTATATGGGAAAAAAAGGCATGGGGATGGGCTGGTTACCCTCTGATATCTTTTGATGCTTAAAAAGTGTACCAGAACTTTCAGTTTCCAATCAAATGAGCCCTCTCTGAAGTTTATACAAGCACTCCTTCCATAAGAACTATATATGCCCACAGGGCATAACTTATAACCCTTCCCTATAGACTGTGGGGGGAGTGTCCTGGTCAAAGATATAATTTCCAGAACTTTCAACTACTTTGAACAAAATGGCTATCTGAAAATTTTGATTGCATGTGATTGGGGAAATAGCGGGTGTGGAAGAATGTTATTTGCCTTCCAATCACTTTGGACTATTAAAAAGGGCACTAGCCATTTAAATTTTCAATTGAATTAACCCTTTTTGAAGTTTCTACAACAACACTTTCTGTAAAAACCTTATATGCCCCAAGGGCATAACGTACAACCCTGAGGGCTGCAGTGGGGGGGGGGGGGTGTTGTCATCCTCCAAGACCTAATTTCCAGAATTTTCGACTACGTTGAACAAAATTTTGATTGGATGTGTTTGGGGAAAAGGTGGGCATGAGAGGGGGGTTAGTTGCCCTCCAATCACTTTCAACTAGTAAAAAGGGCACTAGCCCTTTGAATATCTAATTGAATGAGTCCTATTTGAAGTTTCTACAACAAAGTTTTTTATAAAAAGCTTATGTGCCTTCAGGGCATAACTTACAACCCTTGCCCTGAGGGCTGTGGGGGAAGTAAGTTCCTCAAAAACATAATTTCTGTTTGGAAATCAACTATGTAGAACAAAATGGCTATTCCAAAATTTTGATAGGATGTGTTTGGGGAAATGGTGGGTGTGGAAGGGGTGTTAGTTGCCTTCCAATCACTTTTGACCTTTAAAAAGGGCACTAGAACTTTTGATTTCCAGCCAAATGAGCCCCCTTTGAAGTTTATACAACGACCCCTTTCATATGAAGTGCCTATGAGAAAAAAAAAACAAACATTGGAGCTATATAACCTTTACTAGCCTATTAATTAAAAAAAAACTTTTTCCACAAAATAAGTTTTTCAAAGAAAAGTAAAGAAATCCATTAAACCAAAAATGAGCAAAAAATAAAATCAAATGATCTACCAAGCATGAAACTACCACAAATCAGTATCAATAAATAAATGAAACCCAAAATGAACAGAAATTACAATAAATAATCAAGTCAAACTCAAAACGTGCAGAAATTAACATGAGTAGGACTCGAAACCTCTATGCCTTCCTGAGGTCAGAACATAATTTGCACTTTACTGAAAAATATAAATGTTTTTACTTTCTTAACTATAAATACTATAATAAATCAAGTAATATTAACATTTTGATTACTAAATATCCATATATGTATATTAAACTGACAATTCACATTCATTTGTATTTTTTTCAGTAAAGTGCAAATTATGTTCTGGCCTTGGGAAGGCTTAGGGGTTTTGAGCCCTACTCATGTTAATTTCTGCTCGTTTTGAGTTTGACTTGGTTATTCTGAGTTATTTGAGTTTGATTGCTGATCAAAGTTTATGTTATTTTTGCCTTTCATTTATGTTATTTTACTGTGTTCATGGCCATATGTTTGGCATTATTTTCCGGGGAGGGGGGGGGGTTCAGGCGGGGGTATTTTCCGGGGGAGGGGGGTAAACGCTGGCCACTGATTGAATTTATCTGTAGTATCTCTTATAGAAATTATGAAAATATTGACCTAAAATCCTTTTGGAGGTCTTTGCTACCCCCCTCTTCATAGGGAGATCCATTGGTCAACACCCTGATAGATAGTGGATAAATATACGATACTCCAAATCCCATAGTTCTATTGGATAAATGGCCTACAATAAAGTCTAAGTTTTTATGGGTTGCACATATTTTTAGAGATGAATGTTATACTGCTTGGGAGTATGTCCTTTTAAACTGGAAGGTCATATAAATGCCCTTTTAATAGTTATGAAAAGTTTTCCTTAATGACATCTTGAGCATGGTTTGGGCAAACTACCCAGGCTTGTATTATGATGTGTTTTTTACCTAATATTGTTCGTCCTATTGCTGGCAAGTTTGATTTAAGGCTTTAAAGGTTCATGTTAATAATTTCTCTTTCAGTAATCTTTGATTACTGGTTTTCTACGAATACCACTAGGGAGACAATACAAACATGCATGTACAACAGTCCTTCTCTGGAATATATTATATATTATCTCTAGATATTGGCTTTCTGATTCTCATATGTGTTCAATTTAATTGTACAGGCCTAATTTTCACCAGGACTGCATCCATTTTTGTGGTAGTTTGACCCCTTTTGCCAAAAGTACATACATTTTCAGTTACTAACACCGTTTTTGAAGAGCAAATGTAAAATTAGTAAATTTTGCATATTTGGAATCAGCATAACCAACAGACAGATTTTGTTTCTATATGTATTTGTAAGCATTTTTTTTAATTTCAGTTGCTATTGACAAGGGCTACTATTTAAAAACAGTTTGTCAGTATAAGCTGTTTGATCCATGGCTTTCTTAAATGTAAAAGAGGTTACCACTTCCTTGTTCAACCCCTGTTTTTACATTCAAGTTTAATATCTATAAAAATATACTTTAAGAATCACAATCCTCCCTGAAAATAGTGCTCTGCTTTAAAATTTTTCTCAGGGTGGGGGAGTCTGAGATATCAAAAATGAGTCATAGGATCATCATTGCCATAGATTTCAAGGTGGTTTCTTTGAAAAAAATTTGCTTGTAGAAATGTCTCCCAGGGATGCTGGTGAGGGGCCTGAAGAGCCATACAATGCAGGATACAACAAGATATTAAAAAATGTATGTAAAATGAGAGAAAAAAGAAATATTCCCACTTAAATCTTGCCAAACAAAAACCTTTTTGTAGCACTTGTACCCCTGGGAAATCACCTGGCTACACTCATGATCCCCCATCCTCTTTTCGCCTTTTGGGCTGGTAAGCATATTGAGTACAAAATACTCCATATTATGTCTCAATGCTAAAGGACCAAGATGAAATCTTTTTTTTGGGTGGGGGGAGGTAAGTGTTTTGACAAAAGAGAATGTGCTAAAGTTCTTTTGTCATGCCTGTCTTTTGACAGGCTCTTTGACCAGTTTTAAATAAATGTATTTACAAAAGAAAATATTAAATTTCTCTATTCAAGAAATGTTCAAGGAGACTGGAAGTCTTGTGGGAAAAAGCAAAGTCTTGGATTCAAGGTATTTTTCCTTATTCAGCCTAACCCCCCCCGTCCATCCCCTTGCAAATTGTAAAAAAGGTGGGCCTAAAATTGCACATTTTAATTTCAGAATCCCTGGGAAAATCTGCAATCCTTGGTTAAACTCTTTTTTTTAAAGCTAAATCAGACATTTCTGTTACAAGTATTTCCATTTTTGGCTCTTGTCTATCTTTTATCATTTTTTAGCAAGACATATAAGTACACAAACGCAGATAGGTCTAACTTTTGGTTACTTTACTAGTGTATTTCTTACTTTTAGCTTGTAAAGAGATATTACTACCTACAGTAAGCAATGGCATCTTTCATTTATCTACCAAACAAATTGAAATTGGAACTGAGGCAACTCTAGAATGTTTTAATGGGTTCGATAACCAACCTGAAGATGTCAGAAGTCTTTCATGTAGAGAAGACGGTACTTGGAAAACACAAGAAAGTAAAAGTCTGCCATCTTGCCAAGGTACATTTTCATGTATCACTCATTGAACTATGAGAGATGGGAAAGGGCAGTCCTGAAAAAAAATGTTTCTGATCTGCTTAAAAGCATTTGGGCCTTGAGCTCATATGGATTTTTCCCCTGACAAAGTGGCAAGATATTAAAATACAAGACACAGTGGGTTCTTAGGTTATCAGAATTGTGTATACTATATATTGGAAATAGTATGTGAAGTGGAGTTGAAACTTTCACAGAATGTGGGGCGGGGGGGGGGGGGGGCACCCCCCCCCCCCTCCCCCCCCCCCCCCGGGCCCCCGATAGGGGGAAAATATTTGTGGTCTGATCCCTATACAAGTTTTTACTTTTGGCCCCTGGGGGACTTTTTATGGTGAAATGTTAATAGCAAGGTAAATTGAAAGACACTGCAATGCATAACCAAGTTATCTAAATAGTATATCTATAATATCTCAGAAGCACCTTAGGGAATGAAGCCGAAACTTTCAAGGAGATGTGGGGAAATAAGGGTACCTCTAATTTTGTATTGGAGGGAGGGGACAAGGGGACCAAACAAATTTTGTCGCTGATTCACCTAAAACTTTTGCACTCTAAATCCCTAAAAAAACTTAAAATCTATTCACGGCAAACTACCAAGGTAAATGAAAAGAAACTGTGTGTCCTTGTTTAACCCCTGTTTTTTACATTCAAGTTCAATAACCATAAAAATATACTTTAAGAATCACAATCCTCCCTGAAAATAGTGCTCTGCTTTAAAATTTTTCTCAGGGTGGGGGAGTCGGAGATATCAAAAATGAGTCATAGGATCATCATTGCCATAGATATATAGATATACCACGGGTTCTCACCAGTGGTATTTGGAAACCAATTTTATTACAAATATTTTCTTTTGTACTTAATATTGAAAATAAACATTAAAATTACTGTAAAATTTTGAACTGATGAGCTTTCAGCAATTAATATCATTATACATAAAATATTCAGTTTAATTTATTAGTTCTTTCTAAAGTTGTTCAAACCGAATATAGTTTCACTATAAACAAGAGTTTGGATACTGTCCCCTTCCTTAACTGTAAATAAAAACCAAAAGCCTACTGCGTCATTGGCGCTTAACTGAAAACTAATTATATTACAAATATTTTCTTTTCCAATTCTTACAGCATTGAAAATAAAAAATATAAAATTACAGTGAAATAATTTCTTGAACTGATGGATCTTTTAACAATTAATATCATTATACATCAAATATTCAATTTGATGTTGTTTATACTTTCCAAGACTGTTCAAGACGCATATAGTTTCCAGTAAAGCGCCAATGACGCAGCAGGTTTTAGACTTTTACAGTGAGAGAAGGAGGTGATACCGAAACTCTTGTTTCTAGTGATTTTTGTTCGTTTCAAGCTTGATTTGCGTATTCAATTTAAGTTTCACTCGTTTTAAGATTTATTTATTCATTTACATTAATATTTATTGTATGTTTGTTTGCATTGAATTGTTCATTTAATTTCTGTTCGTTTTAAGTTTCATTTATGCTTCAATAGCAAAATATTTTTCTTTCGTTTTAAGCTTGATTTTCATATTCAATCTAAGCATTACTTGCTTTAAGATCTATTTATTCATTTATATTATTACTTATTGTATGTTTTTTGCTATGATTGTTTATTTAATTTCTGTTCGTTTCGGGTTTCTTTTTTTCTTTTATAGTAATTTCTGGTTGTTTTGAGTTTGAATTTTAACAGGTATTTGTATCTGCTGAGCTTAATTTTAAAATGGCCTTTACTTTTCTTTGAAAAACTTATTTTTCGGAATTTTTTTTTTAATTAAGTTTTGTTCGTTTTTGATAGCAAAACGTTCCAAGTTTTTAAAAATTCCTTATTTCAAAATCATATAAAAAAAATAAAAAAATCAAATGTTCATCAAAGTAAAACTGGTATCAAAGCAATAAAATCAAAGTGAAAAAATGGGTTTTTGTCAACCTCGGAGTTTTTATTATCTGATGTTTGAACTATTTTTAACAAAATGGTCACCTTAAATTTTTATTGGATGGGTTTATCCATCCGATAAACCCAAAGGCGTGGAGGGCGGGAGGGGCTAGTTGCCCTGCGATCTTTTTGTGCTCTGAGAAAATGAACTAGAACTTTTAATTTTCATTCAAATGAGCTCTCTCTGAAGTTTATACGAGCATCCCTTTCATAAGAACCATATACGGCCCCAGGACGTAGCTTACAATGCCTGCCCCCCGGACCCTTGGGGGTTGTGTTGACACCGGAGTTCTTGTTATCTGACCTTTGAACTATTTAAAAAAATGGCTATCTCAAAATTTGTATCGGATGGGTTTGGGGAAACATGGGCGTGTGCGGTGGCTAGGGGCCCTCCGATCTCTTTTGACTCTTAAAAATTGAACTAGAACTTTCAATTTTAAATCAAATCAGCCCTCTCTGAAATTTAGACGAGCATCCCTTCCATAAGAACCATATATGCCCCCAGGGCGTAACTTGCAACGCCTGCCTCCGGGCCCTGGGTGGTTATGTCGACCCCGTAGTTTTAATATCTGATGTTTGAACTATTTTTAACAAAATGGTCACCTTTAATTTTTACCGGATGGGTTTATCCATCCGATAAACCCAAAGGTGTGGAGGGCGGGAGGGGCTAGTTGCCCTCCGATCTTTTTGTGCTCTGAGAAAATGAGCTAGAACTTTTAATTTTCATTCAAATGAGGTCTCTTTGAAGTTTATACGAGCATCCCTTTCATAAGAACCATATACGGCCCCAGGACATAGCTTACAATGCCTGCCCCCCGCCCCTCCCCGGACCCTTGGGGGTTGCGTTGACGCCGGAGTTTTTGTTATCTGACCTTTGAACTATTTTAAAAATATGGCTATCTCAAAATTTGCATTGGATGGGTTTGGGGTAACATGGGCGTGGCGGGGGCTAGGGGCCCTCCGATATCTTTTGACTCTTAAAAATTGAACTAGAACTTTCAATTTCCATTCAAATCAGCTCTCTCTGAAGTTTATACAAGCATACCTTCCATAAGAACCATATATGCCCCAATTGCATAACTTGCAACGCCTGCCCCCGGGCCCTGGGTGGTTGTATCAACACAGGATTTTTTTTTTATTCTGACCTTTGAACTACTTTTAACAAAATGGCTATCTCAAAATTTTTATCGGATGCATTTTGGGGAAAAGGGGCGTGGTGGGGGGGGGATAGTTGCCCTCTGATCTCTTTTGACTCTTAAACAATGAGCTAGAACTTTCAATTTCCAATCAAATGAGCCCCCTCTGAAGTTTATACGAGCATCCCTTCCACAACAGTTGTATATGCCCTCCAGGCATAACTTACAATGCTTACCCGGGCCCTGAAGGATTGTGTCGACCCCGGAGTTTTCGTTATATGATCTTTGAACCATTTTGAAAAAAATGGCTCTCTCAAAGTTCTTATCTGATGAGTTTGAGGAAAATAAAACGTGTAGAGGGGGGTCTAGTTGCCCTCCGATCTCCTTTGACTCTTAAAAAGTGAACGGGAACTTTCAATTTCCAATCATATGAGCCCTCTCCGAAGTTTATACAAGAATCCCTTCCATAAGAACTATATATGCCCCCAGATCATTACTTAGAACAACTGCCTCCGGACCCTGGGGGTTGTGTCGGCCCCGGAATTTTTGTTATATGATATTTGAACTATTTCTAAAAAAATGGCTATCTCAAAGTTCTTATCGGATGGGTTTAAGGAAAAAAGAGCATGGAGGGGGGGGGGCTAGTTGCCCCCCGATATCTTTTGACTGTTTAAAAGTGAGCTAGAACGTTCAGTTTCCGATCAAATGATCCCTCTCCGAAGTTTATACAAGTATACCTTCCATAAGAACCATATAATCCTCCAGAGTAATACTTACAACGTCTGCCCCGGGCCCCTGGGGGCTGCATCGACACAGGAGTATTTCTTATCTCACATTTGAACTATTTTAACGAAATGGCCATACGTAAAGGGGTTTTGTTATATGCTCTTTAAACTATTTTCAACAAAATAGCTACCTCAAATTTTTTATCAGATGTATTTGGGGGAAAAGGGCTTGGGTGGGGGGGGGGCTAGTTGTCCTCTGATCACTTTTGACTCTTATAAAGGGCACTAGAACTCTCGATTTGCAATCGAATGAGCCCCCTTTGAAGTTTATACGAAGACCCCTTCTATACGAAGTGCCTCTGGGGAAAAAATGAATGGAGTGTGGGGGAAGGCTAGCTGCCCGCCGATCACTTTTGACTCTTAAAAAGGGAATTAAAACTTTCAATTTCCAATCAAATGAGCCCTCTATGAAGTTTATACGAGCATCCCTTCCAGAACAACCATATATGCCCCCAGGGTATAACTTACAACGCCTATCCCCGAGCCCTGGGGGGC
>JAQQPU010004545.1:32118-51835 GCA_029168905.1 Artemia sp. Kazakhstan ARC1039
TAAAATGCGAACTAGAACTTTCAATTTCCAGTCAAATGAGCCCTCTCTGAAGTTTATACGAGAATCCCTTTTATAAGAACCATATACGCCCCCAGGACAACACTTACAACGCCTACCCCCCGGGCCCTGGGGGGTTGTGTTGACACCGGAGTTTGTGTTATCTAATTTTTGAACAATTTTCAAAAAAACTGGCTATCTCAAAATTTCTAGCGGATGGGTTTGGGGAAAAAGGGCGTGGGGTGGTTGTGGTTTGTTGCCCTTAAATCTCTTGACTGTTAAAAGTGAACTAAAACTTTCAATTTCCAATCAAATGAGCCCTCTATTAAGTTTATACGAGCATCCCTTTCATAAGAACCATATATGTCCCAGGGCATAACTTATAACACCTGTCCCCGGGCCCTGGGGGGTTGTGTCGACACCTGAGTTTTTGTTATCTGACTTTTGAACAATTTTTAACTTAATGGCTATCTCAAAATTTTTATGGGATGCATCTGTGGAAAAAGGGGCATGGGGGGAGGCTAGTTTCCCTCTAATCTCTTTTGGCTCTCAAAAACTGAACTAGAATTTTCAATTTATAATCAAATGAGCCCTCTCTGAAATTTTCACGAGCATCCCTTCAATAAGAACCATGTATTCCCCCTGAGCATAACTTACAACGCCTGCCCTCGGGCCCTGGGGGGCTGTGTCGACCCCGAAGTTTTCGTTGTATGGTCTTTGAACTATTTTAAAAAAATGGATATCTCAAAGTTCTTATTGGATGGGTTTGAGGAAAAAAGGGCGTGGGGGGGGCTAGGTGCCCTCTAATATCTATTGACTCTTAAAAGGTGAACTAGAAATTTCAATTTCCAATCAAATGAGCCCTCTTTGAAATTTATACGAGCATCCCTTCCTCAAGAAACATAAATACCCCAAGGGCATAACTTGCAACGCTTGCCCCCGGGACCTGGGGGCTGTGTCGACACTGGAGTTTTTGTTATATGACCTTAGAACTATTTTTAAATAAATAGCTATCTCAAAATTTTTATCGGATGCATTTTGGAAAAAGGGCGTGTGGGGGGGCTGGTTACCCTCCAATATCTTTTGACGCTTAAAAAGTGAACTAAAACTTTCAATTTCCAATCAAGCGAGTCCTCTCTGAAGTTTACACGAGCATTCCTTCCATAAGAACAATTTATGCCCCCAGGGCATAACTTATAACCCTTGCCCTGGAGACTGTGATTGGAGTGTCCTGCTCAAAGATATAATTTCCAGAACTTTCAACTACGTTGAACAAAATGGCAATCTCAAAATTTTGATTGGATGTGTTTGGGGAAATAGTGGGCGTGAAAGGGGTGATGGTTGCCTTCCTATCACTTTTGACTATTAAAAAGGGTACTAGCCATTTAAATTTCTAATCGAATGAGCCCTTCTTGAAGTTTCTACGACAACGCTATCTATAAAAAACCTTATATGCCCCCAGGGAATAACTTACAGCCCTTGCCCTGAGGGCTGTGGGGGTCTTGTCATCCTCAAAGGCCTAATGTCCAGAATTTGCAACTACGTTGAACAAAATGGCTGTCTCAAACTTTTGATTAGATGTGTTTGGGGAAAAGGTGGGCGTGAGTGGGGGGTTAGTTGCCCTCCAATCACTTTCGACTATTCAAAAGGGCACTAGCCCTTTAAATTTGCAATTGAAGTCCTTTTTGAAGTTTCTACAACAAAGCTTTCTATAAAAACTTTATATACCCCCCGTGCATAACTTAAAACCAGTGCCCTGAGGGCTGTGGGGGAGTGGCCTCTTTAAAAAAATTATTTCTATCTGGAAATCAACTATATAGAACAAAACGGCTATCTCAAGATTTTGATTGGATGTGTTTGGGGAAATGGCGGGCGTGGAAGGGGTGTTAGTTGTCTTCCAATCATTTTCGACCCTTAAAAAGGGCAATAGAACTCTCGATATCCAATCGAACGAGCCCCCTTTGAAGTTTATACGACGACCCCTTCCATATGAAGTGCCTCTGGGAGAAAAAATAAATAATAATAAAACATTGGAGCCGTATGGCCTTTACTATAGGCAATACCATAGCGTTGCCTCTGAAAAAGACTGAGCCTCTTCTAAAGTTAAATAACCATCTCTTCTATAAAAACCTTAAATACCCCCTGGGTGTAACTTACAACCCTTGCCCCTAATCTCTGGGGTTTGTTTCAACCCCAAGAGCCTTGTAATATGATATTTAGACTATTTTGAATAGAATGGCTATCTCAAAATTTCTATTAGATGCATTTCGTGACAATACGACGTGTGTGTGTTTGTGTGTGTGTGGGGGGGGAGAGGGGTGTAGCTGCCCTCCAATACCTTTGTCTCTTAAAAAGAGAACTAGAGCGTCTGATTACCAATCCAAGGAGCCCCCTCCGAAGTTTATATGACCATGCTTTCTAAAAACCTTATTTGCCCCCAGGGCATAACTTACAACCCTTGCCCTAAGGGCTGGGGGGATTTGTTATCCTCAAAGATATAATTTCCAGACCTTTCAAATACGTAGAATAAAATGGCTATCTCAAAATTTTGATTGGAAGTGTTGGGGGGAGTGATGGGCGGGGGGGCATATGCCCTCTGATCACTTTCCACTAATAAAAAAGGCACTAGTCCTCTCAATTTTCAATCAAACGAGCCCTTTTTGAAGCTTCTACGACAAAATTTTCAATAAAAATCTTATATGCCTCAAGGGCATAACTTACGACCCTTGTCCTGAGGGCTATAGGGGGAGTGCTGTCATCCTCAAAGACATAATTTCCAGAATTTTCAACTACGTGGAACAAAATGACCATATCAAAATGTTGATCGGAAATGTTTGGGAAATGATGGGCTTGGAGGATGGTGATTCTCCCTCCGATTACTTTTGACTTTTAAAAAAGGTAATAGCCCTCTCAATTTCCAATCGAACGAGCCCTTTTTGAAGTTTTTACGACAACGCTTTATATAAACCCCTTATACGCACCCAGGGCATAACTTACAACCTTAGCCCTGCCGGCTGTGGGGGGGGGGGAGGTGTTGTCATACTAAAGGACATAGTTTCCAGACCCTTCAACTACGTTCAACAAAATGGCTATATCAAAATGTTCATCGAAAGTGTTTGGGGAAATGATGGGCTTGGGGGGGGGCATTCGCCCTCCGATCGCGTTTGAGCATTAATAAGGTCACTAGCCCTCTCAATTCCCAAATGAATGAACCCTTTTTGAAATTTGTAAGACAACGCTTTTTATAAAAACCTTATATGTCCCCAGGGCATAGCTTACAACCTTTGCCCTGGGGGTTTGTCATCCTCAAAGACATAATTTCTGGACCTTTCAACTACGTTGAACAAAATGGCTATCACAAAATTTAGATTGAATGTGTTCAGGGAAATGGTGGGCGTGAGAGGGGGGTTAGTTGCCCTCCAATCACTTTTGACTATTAAAAGGGGCACTAGCCCTTTCAATTTCCAGTCGAATGACCCCTGTTTGAAGTTTCTACGACAACACTTTCTAAAAAATCCTTATATGCCCCCAGGGTATAACTTACAACCCTTGCCCTGAGGGTTGTTAAGAGGTTGTCATTCTCAAAGACCTAAATTCTCTAAATTTCAACTGCGTTGAACAAATGCCTACCTCAAAATTTTGATTGGATGTGTTTGGGGAAATGGTGGACGTGAGAGGGAGGTTAGTTGCTCTCCAATCACTTTTGACTACAAAAAAGGGCAATATCCCTTTCAATTTCTAATTAAATGAATTCTTTTTGAAGTTTCTACGACAACGCTTTCTGTAAAAACCTTATATGCCCCCAGAGTATAAATTGTGACCCTCGCCCTGAGGGCTCTGAGGGGGTTATCATCCTGAAAGACCCAATTTCCAGAACTTTCAATTACGTTGAAAAAAATGGCTATCTCAAAATTTTCATTGGATGTGTTTCTGGAAATGCTGGGCGTGAGAGAGGGGTTAGTTGCCCTCCAATCACTTTCTACTATTAAAAAGAACACTAACCCGTACATTTTCCAATCGAATGAGCTCTTTTTAAAGTTTCTATGGCAACACTTTCTATAAAAACCTTATATCCCCCAGGGCATAACTTTCAATCCTTGTCCTCAGGGGCGTGGGGGGTTTGTCATCCTCAAAGACATAATTTTCAGAACTTTCAACTACGTTGAACAAAATGGCTGTCTAAAAATTTTAATTAGACGTGTTTGGGGAAATGGGGGGCGTAAAAAGGGTGTTAGTTGCTCTTCAATCACTTTCGACTATTAAAAAGGGCATTAGCCCGTTCAATTTCCAATTAAATGAGCCCTTTTTAAGGTTTCTACGACAAAACTTTCTATAAAAACCTTATATGGCCCCAGGGCATAACTTACAACCCTTGCCCTGACGGCTTTGAGGGGGCTATCATCCTCAAAGGCCTAATTTCCAGAACTTTCAACTACGTTGAACAAAATGCATATCTTAAAATTTTGATTCCATGTGTTTGGGGTTTTTGTGGGCGTGAAAAGGGGTAGAGTTGCCCTCCAATTACTTTCAACTATTAAAAAGGGCACTAGTCCTTTCAGTTTTCAATCGAATGAGCCCTTTTTGAAGTTTTTACGACAACGGTTTTTGTCCTTATATGGTCCCAGGGCATAACTTACAACCCTTGCCCGGAGGGTTCTGGGGGTAGTGTCCTCCTCAAAGACACAATTTCCAGATCTTTCAACTACGTTAAACAAAATGGCTATCTCAAAATTTTGATTGGATGTGTTTGGGGAAATGGTGGGCGTGGAAAGGGTGTTAGTTGCCTAAGACAACTCCTTCGATACGAAGTGCCCTGGTCTAAAACCAATCAAAAAATAAATAAATAATACATTGTGCCAACATCATTCTTTACTTAGGCAACGCTATTGTGCTGCCTATGATTGATTGAAATTTATGTCCGTAATTTCCTTGGTCAAAGCAGTCCAAATACACAGAAGAAAACTGGAAAAAATCAATTTGGTTTTCTTGAAAATGGGCCAACAATTTTTTTTCCCGACTGGCCACAACTCCTTAATTTTGATCAGCCCAGACCAAAGGGGCTACTGGGCCTGAAATGTTGTTTATCGTTCCTTGTCAAAAGATTGCAAAATTCGTGTCGCCGCAAAACGGGCTCCTTAACTTTTGGATGCTAGATCGGCTCAAGATTATATCTGCGAGTCACTGGGTCAAGTGGATTTGAAACTGATTTTGGCTCTATCGAATCACGACGCCATAAAATAGACCCAACAATTTTTTGTCTCCGATTGGTTTGAAACTGAAAATAAAAAAATTTATTTATTGATAAGTGGCGCCTGAAACTAGTCCAAACAATTTTGTTCCCTGTAGCTGTTCTAAAATCACATGGCATGTAGACTGGGCTCTGTGAGGCCCCTTGATCCAGCAAATCACGATAAAAATGTTTGCTAAAATAGTAGCAAGAAAATGTAATGCTTGAATTCAAAAATAAGGTTTTTTTTCTTCGATTGGATCGTTGTTTACAGGGTATCAAGGACACAAGGACCTCGTTGAAACAAGACCAGGCCCCAAAAAACCCAACTCTCTTCTGCTCAAGCTTAAATTGAATCGCTTACGGACTTGTTTTAACCTAACTCTGCGCCCATAGCTTATATTATGAGGAGATTTCAAAAAGTTTCTGTTAAATTACCGAAAATCCTTCCAACTTCAGAGGAACTTCCCTTTTACGGCCCCCTTACAGGTAAATACATTCTCAGACCACACTGGCTATACATGACAAGTGAAACTTAGAGAGGAAAAAAAAACTAACAAAATGAAAAATAAAATCAAAAAGGACCTCTGCCTTGTCGAAAGAAAAAAATGTTTTTTTTCTTTGTCTTCTTTTTTGTTTAGCACTGAGGACGACTTGGCGGAGGTCCTTGTCGAAATATTTGCTTATATTTTGTCATCTTCATGGTTCGCCACTGGCTGAAAAAATCCTCGTTTTTTCACTCTTTTTGATTTTATTTTTCATTTTGTTAGTTTTTTTTCCTCTCTAAGTTTCATTTGCCCCTTACAGGTAATTTGTTTTTGAATTTTTATACCTTATAATTACCAAGGACTGCCAATTCACGAAGATGTGGTAGGAGGGGGTAAGATTTTTTACTTTTTTAAAAAGGAAGATACAAAAATAGGTATTTATCAAAATCTAGCGGGGAGGGGGCATTTTCTGGTTTTCGTTCAACAAAAAAAGACAAACAAAAAGTATTTATAAAATATAACTAGCGGGGAGGGGCAGTTATTTAATTGTTTAATTTATAATATTGTTTAATAATTTATAATATTGTATAATAATTGTTTAAATTTATAAATTATGACTGGCGTGAATATTGTTTTGAATAATGGTAAAAGCTATGGAATATGGTGGATGAAAGAGGACTCTAAGGGAATTCTGGATCATCTTTAAGAACAATCACAATTCTTGTGTATTTGTACCTACCTATCTTTGTTAAAGTTTTTGTTTTACATGCTATACACTGTCCAATAATCTAAGATTTTATTCTAGCCTAATTTTAGACGAACCTGGAAGATGACACTTATGAGAAGTTAACAAAGTTAGTAATGTCACTTAACACTGTTTGCCAGCAAACCCTAATAAATTAAGGATGCCTACAGGGAAAGGAAATGCAGTAATATCACCCCGGATGGCTATCAATATATTGAAATTTAATTTTTTTTATCCTAAGTAAATATTGCAACTTTGCAACAATTATCCCCTTTCTATCTCGCTCTCCCCTTCTTCAGAAAAATTCGTGGTGTGCTCTTGTTGTTAGGAAGGCATATATTCTTATTATTTGTCTACCTCAGTGGTTCCCAAACTTATTTAGTCACTGTACCCTTTTTACCCACAAAATAGTTTAGGTACCCCTTCTCAGTTACCGGTACTAAGTAAACTATATCTAAAATATAAATAAAATTGCCAGTCCTAGAGTTAAAGGCTTGTTTTATTTTTTTGTTGGCCGACCACGTACCCCCTAAAAAAATTTGCGTACCCCCAAAGGGTACGTGTACCACGGTTTGAGAACCACTAGTCCACCTAGTTGCTGTTTTCGGATGATATAAATTTTTTCTCTCTTCAGAGCGTACTTGTCCACATGTGAAGCAGTTAATTTATGGAAGTAGTGAAATCGATGGCTTACATACCGCAAACGGAGGATATAGTGATGGTGCTGTTATCACCTATTCTTGTGCACCAGGCTACATTCTTATTGGACCACAGAAGAGACTTTGTAGAAATGGAAATTGGTCAGGAGAAGACCCTGAATGCCGTATGTGTTCTTGCTACCAGCAAATATTATATTTAATTGATGCAGATATAGCATTTGATAAAAATTATCTAAACTTACAGCTGCTTTTCCTTGAAAATTCTTGATTTAAACATCGCAAAACCATTAGCGTGACAGCACAAATTGATTGCGCATGATATAGAGTGAGTAAAACTTGGAGCGAGTAAAATTTACCACTTTTTGGACGGATACGGCTGCTCGTCTCTAACTCCGCTGCACATGCTAGGATATAATTCACATTAACGGTTCAAAGAATGATGATTGAATCTGAGATGTAAAGAAAAGCTTATGAAAAAGACCGCTTAAACAAGCATGTTTAAAACAAACAAGCAAAAATGCTTGTTTAAAACCGCGTAAACAAGCAAAACATTTGTTTGAAAATCCTCACTTCTTAAAGCTGCTAGCAGAAAATTTCGAATGAGAATCTGCTTTACAGGCGGTATAGTTAGGCCTAAATTAGGCCATTCATCCTTTTAAAAGAGAGAGAAAAAAAAAAAAAAATAACAGCCCTAGTAAACATAGCTAATACATTGGGTCTCCAAATAAATAATTGTAGGTTATTTTAAAGACTGAAATATGAAAAAAAACATCTAAACATTTGCCTTCTGCACCGAAAAATTTGTCTAAATGAAAGGAGACTAGATGGCACCTATCTTGTTTCCAGCAGTATATTTTCCGTATCTATGGATATGGCTTGAAGGGTACGTTTTTAATGAGTGTTATTCAACTGTTGCGCAATGGTTGAATTGGAAAGAGTTCACAAAATTGTATGGCAGTGTCATAAATGATTCTATGATAATGTTCCCATGCTCAAAGGATTGGTTATCCAGCTTTACGTTAGGATCAGTTATTAGACTAAATCTAAATCAAAACAATGATAGTAGACAAGGCGCATCTGCATGAACGCTCAACTTAACGAGTAGGATCAAAACAGGAGTACTTGAAGAATGAAAGGTTTCTGACTGCTCAACTTAATGTTGGGTCGCTGATAGTGAAAAAGGAATAGGATTACAAAGGAATTGAAACTTTCTGAAGTTTTCCTATGTATAAGATTAAGAAGTTTGTTTACCAGAAAGGCCGTTATAACCTTATTAACAAGCAGTGTAGGTTACTTAATTGACAAAGCTGTTCTTATTTAATTAGTATTCTTTGAAAAAACGTATAATTAGAGTATCAATAGCATTAACTTATTGTGACAAATATTTGCATTAACTTACTGTGACAATTAAAATTCCCTAAGATTTTCCTACAATATACAACTAGAACTTTGTAAGCAACTATCTTTGAAATGAAAAAGAAGGAAAATTATGCAAATGATATCAATGAATATATACTGCATATTACCCGATTAGAAGAAATATTACGCTAAGAAAGCTGTACCCTCGTAGATGCAACTTTGATGAGTTATTTCTAGAAAGAAAACTAAAAATGGTAAAAAACAAAGATGAAAATGCTCTAATTGAAATTGGATCCTAATGGTAGCCCGTGGGGTTTTGGTTCAAAAGTTCAATCAGTTAGAAAAATTGATTATGCATAAGATGCTAAGCTGGCCTATCTATATACATCTTAAAGAGTAACGGCATAGGCCGAAGTTTACTTCATGTTAAACATTTTCCGAGATAGACTAGTCTATTGGATAGTTTAGCTGAGTGGTTAGTGTGCTAGACTTGCAATCGTATGTACTTCGGTGGCTCGAGGCCTTGTGTCGCTACTCATTTGTTTTGGGATGGGGATCAGTTGCTTGACCCTCTTACCCCCATGACACTTTCTGGCTGAAGGGCCATGAAACAGAGATCAACACTGTCGATACGGACTTTCAAGCTCAATGTCGCATCCTTTACAATTTTACAGTTTATGTGTCTAGTTAAAACGAATACTAGTCTAGCCTATATAGTCTAAGGCTAGAGATCACACTATAGCCCCGTTTTTGGCATTTTACAGACAAAGTGAAAAGAAAATTCGCTAATGGGGAACTGTTTATATTTGAAGCAGCTGTTTTTACTCTTTCATTGGTTAATATATTTTTCGTTTTGTTCGTAAAACGCCAAAGGAATTTAAAATCTTAACCGAGCAATAAGCATATCAAATTTCTTTATATAAAGTCACGAATGGAATTTATTTTAAACAGTTTCTTTTTTTGTAGTCTATAGTAATATAGTAAGAAGTGGTAATGCTTTGTAATCGTTACTTATTTTCATATTTAGAGGATAAGTAAAATGAATAAATTTCAATCTGCTTGTCGAAAAATGTTAATGTTAGAGAGCAAACTCATTTATTGTTTTCTTTTTTATTTATTCTCGCTTCTAAACCCACAGGCTTAATCAATTTTGTGCTTTTGCTTTAAAGTCTAAAAACTATATTAAACGAAATTAGTATTCAGAGCTTTTGTATTTTTCTTAGTTCAAAGATTGTGCGGTGTTCCACCCGAAGTCAGCCATTCTGTTGTGAAAATCCAAGCTGCAATCAACCTGTCTCCTCTATCTTCCCACTTCCCTCCTGGAAGTGTTGGGATATACTATTGCTATCCTGGGTATGAAGCAGCTGGGAGCTCGTCGGTAAAATGTGATGCTGATGGATTGTGGAAACCAGATTCAGCTGTACAGTGTGTCCCAAGAGAAGGTTTGAATATGTTCACTATTTAAAGGAGATGCCTTAATGCTCATAATGATCAAACAGTTTTGCCTATATTGTACATGTATGAAGTTGCTTGAAAGCTTATAGACTAATAACCAAATGTTCGTGATTTCAAATTAAAGATTTTATGAAATATAATGAAAACAGTCTTTTTTTGTGTTCGAACAGAAAAAAAAACAGAGAAAAACGAGCAGAGAAAATTCGATTCTCTAAAAGTATTTTGACTTTTCTAATTCCTGAATATATTCAATAATATTAAAGCCTTTCTTCCGATTCCACTAGGAATTGATTTCCTATTCAATAATACTAAAGCCTTTCTTCCGATATCACTAGGAATCGAAAGAAAGCCTTTCTTCCGATTCCAGACAAGTTCTGTTGGATACCCCAATAGGGAATTAAATAATAGCATTTCTTTTGACAACCTTGCCAAATAGGGTTGCCTGATAGGGTGTACCTAGCCACTTACCATAGAATGGAACCCAACAGCGTTCATTACAGCTCTGACAGCAACTATCAGCTCTGACAGGTAATCAATTACCTGTCGTGTGAGGCATGGTAAAATAAGACTTTAGATCCCATTCTCCAAACAATGAGTTACCAGAAATGTGAATACAATTTCATGGTTATGACTGCAATACTGCGGAGCATTATATTTTGGTGTCATTCCTGACACGGATAAATACTTTGTAGTTATGTTTAAAACTTCTGTCTATCCGTCATTCCTTTATTTCCAAAGTGGTCAGGAAATCCTGCTCTTGGTGACGGGCGTCCTTCTGCGAAATTCTGGATTCGGCATTTGACCGAATGTGATCGTCCAAAATCTCCTGTTGTAAATCAAGTTTGTTTGCTTGCTAAGCACAAGTTTGCCAAAGCCCTGTCTAAGCACAAATTTGGAGGGATCGATCCGCAAAGTCAACTAGTGGACAATGATCCAAACGCAATGTGGAGATATCTTAAAGCGTAAGGGACATTGTAGTGGTTCCGAAGTTGTGATCTCAGAGAGGGAATGGATATCTCATTTCATTCCGTTTTTTCCCCTCCTGATCAAGAGCTTAGAGATAAGCTCAGAAAAGAACTAGACGAAAGTCTGAAGTTACCTGGTTCTGGTATTAGTTACGTAATAACCATCAAGAATCTTACTACAACCATCTGTAAGCTAAAGAAAAAACAATCGCGGGGTGTTGACGAGCTTTGTGGTTTGCACCTTATTTATGAAAGCGACGATCTTTTGTGTTATCTTTAACTTTCGTTTCAGATTATGTTTAATACCGGTCTGTTACCATATATTTTTTTACCAGACTTTTTACTCCTGTGGTAGAAAAGGGAAACCCAGCAGGATATATACCTTTCCTTCCTATAACTGCTTCACCTATCCTGTGTAAACTAGTTAAAATGCTGTTGACGATATCTCAAGTAAATGTTGTGCTCCTGATAACCAGTTTGGTTTTAAAAAAAGGTACCGGTCGCTAGCACGTCCTTTCTACTCTAGATAATATGCTTATAGAAGCTGATGAGTTAAATGAGTGCATTTTCCTGGCGAGTTATGATGTTCGCAGGGCATTCGACTCCGGAATAGACATCCAGCTATTATTTTCAGCACATATACGTGGCGTTGATCGGTCGGTTATTTTACCTTTTCGTACTGTGATTAGAAAACTTTCTTTCCCAGTTAATGTATCTTCTTGTAGTAGGCTGATTATCGTTTGAAAACCAGCACCAGCAAGGAAAGGGATCCGACAAGGTGCTATTTCTTCACCACCGTGGTATAATAACAGCGTCCTTGAGAGGCAGAAATCGGTAAAGATGAGTTTTAGCTTTCGTGGATTAGATTTCTTGATGTTGAATTATGCTATATATATATATGGTAATATTTTGATAATATTTATATATATGGTAATGTTTTAAACATGAGCCGTTGCTTTTTTTAGATTGAATTTTTTTATATACTTGTGCAGAGTATAAACAGATTGGTCTTACATTTAATCCTAGTAAAAGTGAAGCTGTTGCGTTTTGTAGAAAACTAGTGAATAAAAGGGATCGCGTTGAAGAGTTGTGTGACGAATATGTTTTACTGTCGGATTCTATTGTGGAAAGGGCAAGAAAAGCTATGAGACTCTGTCATCAGCGAAAAGGAAATGTAACCGACAGATTCGAGCTCGGCTGTACAATGCTTTGGTTATACAAGGATTTTTAGCTGTGTCTCCAATTTGGAATATTTTTTGCGCAAGCTATAGAAGAAAGCCATGCTCAGGTTTATGTAAGTATGCTAAATCTCTTTTTAATTTACGACCGTGGACAAGGAATTCGTCGGAGTTGCACCCGTTTGGCCTTTCTGACCCCATTGCAGCTCTCACTAAGTGTTGGATGGAATGCTTGTCAGTGGAGAGCAGTGGCCTTGTCGTTATGATTCGTCCCTATGTACTTGTGCGTATGTATATGGTATCTCAGTTTTTGTTTCTTTCTGTTGTTTTTGTTATGTGTAGTGTTTTCTGTGTCTATCTATTCGCTGAGTTTGTGGTCTGGTACCGTTTTTCGAATGGGCAATACAATTATATCTATTATATCTATTCAACTTTCAGACTTTCATTCAATAGTACTGTTTCCATCTTTTCGGACTTTATAGATTTCAAAACTTCAAATAAATTACATTTCCTTCCTCTTAGTTCATCTTCCTTGAGGAGGAGGGGTAGCTGCCCCATGCAAAATCCAAGTTACCTTTTCACCTGCCATTCACAGCTATTTTGTTGCACCCAGTCTCAGATTGGTCAATTTCATCTCTTTTGGTTTCATTTGGCCCTTGCTTGTTCTGGCAGCTTCGGCTAATGTACAGGCTTCTGAAGATCTTAGGTTTCAAGTCCCCTACCATGCACATTATAAATTATAACGTAATTCGTCTTCCTTTTCTGCAAAAAAAAAGAAAAAATGTAAAATTAATTGTTCACAAAATCAAATTCGGAAGCAAATTTGCAAATTCATGCCAGTTGCCAATTTATTTCTTGTTTTTATAAAAAATAGGAAATTACCTCACGTCAAATGCTTACCAATAGATTTAGATGAATGAAGCTGTTGCTGTGGCGTATTTTGAGATAGGAAGTTCTCTGAAATTCGTACTGACATGTTCATCTACTATATTTATCAATTTCATGCTTGGGAAGCCTTGGTTAAGTCAAACTTGGTACACATTAGAAATTTATAATATGATTAGGAATGAAAATTCCCCCCAAAATAAAAGGTTTGGAGTCTGAGATTTGGTTTGCTATTGGACTTTTATGAATTTGGCTTATACGAATGCCGGCTTAGATTTAAATAAAGTATACATGTTCTCTGTGAGGTATTGTACTTGAATCACTTAAATACGTTTAATGGTAATCATTTTTTAGGTACACCATGCCAAGATTGCTGTAATATTTCCAATATTTGGCCTCATACAAAAATTACAGTTATACAGGGAACATTTACGCCCCGAGGTGCCCTTCCCGGAACATTAATTGAAGTTACGTGTATAGATGGATACAAAAACATGAGAGAGCTTAGCTGTAATTCAACCGGCTTGAGGATGCGCTGCAAAATGAGTTTATGGATTGGTATATCTCCACAATGTAGTAAGTCTTGTTTTTTTTAGGCAGTAATGGATTATTAAAACACAGAACAATTAATTATAAATAAAACTGTTCTTTTTTTCATGTAAGAACAGTTGACTGGAATAATATATTTGAACTAATATCCCTCTCTGCACCTCTGAGGGTACTTTGAAGGATCATAATGATGTTCTACCGCTTTGTATGCATTAGTATACTACTAGCAAAAAAACAATGTTTTTTTGAAAGTAAGGAGCAGCCTTGCCAACGCTGTGAAGTAAACTGTACCAGTCTTCCGACTAAATTATACCTCTAGAGGATAATTTGTAGCATCTGAACAGCAGGTTAAAAATTGGCCGTAACAAGACGAAAATTTTTGATAAACTAAACCGTAAACAGATATCCGAGTAAGAGAGGAGTAACTAAAACCTAAATGGACTTGGAAATTTGTATTGTACCAAAAAGTTTCTAAATGTACCACGGCCTCTAAATTATACGAAAAATGGAATTGTACGGCGTTGGCAACGCTGGGCATGAGTGAAATTGAAACTGAAGTCGAAAAAAAATTATCGCCTGTGAGCCTACGAAACATATATTCATAAAGTTAATGCAAATGAATTAGCTGCTGATATTTTTCTGTATTCGCAGAATAAGTAAGACTGTGCTTTATTTGAAAATCAAGCAAAAAAGAGAAAGAAGAATCAAGAATACTGCTTTATCATTAGCTAGTCTTCTGCCACGTACTTACTACTTGGAATCTAAGAACTAATAAAGAAATAAATGCATTGCACAAATCCAGCTAACTTTCTCTATAGTAAGAAGGATTTGAAGTTATGATGTGAATTTCTAAAGTTGGTGTATAGTTCTAGCACTACCAAGACAGGATCGTTTTTGTCTTCGAATAATGGTGGAAAATCAATTTTAAGGCTGACATGAGAACCATTCATTGGATTCAGTTTATTTTGCAAAAGCTGTACAAATTTAAGCGAATTTGACGAATTAAAATATAATAAATTACTTTTTTTTTTTACTGTTAAGATGGTAAAGATGGTAGATGCAGTGATTACAACAAAAAATAAATTCAAACTTAAAACGAACAGAAATCACCACAAACAGGAGTAGTGCTAACGGCCCTTATAGGCAGCGCAATCGCGCTGTCTAAATAAAGAACGATGTTGGCACAACGTATTATTTTTTTTTCATACCAGGGCACTTCGTATCAAAGGAGTTGTCGTAGAAACTTCGAAAAGGGCCTATTCGATTGGAAATTGGAATAGCTAGTGCCCTTTTTCACAGTCGAAAGTGATTGGAAGGCAACTAACACCCCTTCCACGCCCACTATTTCCCCAAACACATCCCATCAAAATTTTGAGATAGCCATTTTGTTCAGTAAAGTTGATTTCAAGATAGAAATTATGTTTTAGAGGAGGACACTCCCCCACAGCCCTCAGGGCAAGGCTTGTAAGTTATGCCCTGGGGGCATATAATATTTTCATAGAAAGCGTTATCGTAGAAACTTCAAAAAAGACTCATTCGATTGGAAATTCAAAGGGATAATGCCCTTTTTAATAGTCGAAAGTGATTGGAGGGCAACTAACCCCCCTCACACGCCCACCTTTTCCCCAAACACATCCAATCAAAATTTTGAGATAGAGCCATTTTGTTCACGGAGTTGAAAGTTCTGGAAACTAGGTCTTTGAGGATGACAACCCCCTCCCCCCCACAGCCCTCAGGGCAAGGGTTGTAAGTTATGCCCTGGGGGCATATATGGTCTTTATAGAAAGCGTTGCCGTAGAAACTTCAAAAAGGGCTCATTCGATTGGAAATTGAAATGGCTAGCGCCCTTTTTAATTGTCGAAAGTAATCGGAGGGCAACTAACACCCCTTCCACGCCCACCATTTCCCCAAACACATCCAGTCAAAATTTTGAGATAGCCATTTTGTTCAACGCAGTTGAAAGGTCTTGAAATTATATCTTTGATCTGGACGCTCCCTTCACAGTCTTGAGGGCAAGGGTTGTAAGTTATGTCCTGGGGGCATATATGGTTTTTATAGAAAGCGTTGTCGTAAAACTTGAAAAAGGGCTCATACGATTGGAAATTCAAAGGGCTAGTGCCCTTTGTAATAGTTGAAAGTAATTGCAAGGCAACTAACCCCCCTCTCACGGCCACCATTCCCCCAAACACATGCAATCAAAATTTTGAAATATTCGTTTTGTTCAACGTAGTTGAAAGTTTTAGAAATTAGGTCTTTGAGGATGATAACCCCCTCAGAGCCCTCAGGGCAAGGGTTGTAAGTTATACCCTGGGGGCATGTAAGGTTTTATAGAAAGCGTTGTCGTAGAAACTTCAACAAAAGCTCATTTGATTGGAAATTGAAAGGGCTAGTGCTCTTTTTAATAGTCGAAAAGGATTGGAGGACAAGTAACCCATCTCTCACACCCACCATTTCTCCAAACGCATACAATCAAAATTTTGAGATAGCCATTTTGTTCAACGTAGTTGAAGGTTCTGGAAATTAGGTCTTTGAGGATGACAACCCCCTTAGAGCCCTGAGGACAAGGGTTGTAAGTTATGCCCTGGGGGCATATAAGGTTTATATAGAAAGTGTTGTCGTAGAAACTTCAAACAGGGCTCATTCGATTGGAAATTGAAAGGGCTAGTGCCCTTTTAATAGTCGAAAGCGATTGGAGGGCAACTAACCCCACTCTCGCGCCCACCATTTCCCCTAACACATCCAATCAAAATTTTGAGATGGCAATTTTGTTCAACGTAGTTGAAGGTTCTGGAAATTAGGTCTTTGAGGATGACAACCCCCTTAGAGCCCTCAGGGCAAGGGTTGTAAGTTATGCCCTGGGGGCATATAAGGTTTTTATAGAAAGTGTTGTCGTAGGAACTTCAAAAAGGGCTCATTCGATTGGAAATTGAAAGGGCTAGTGCCCTTTTTAATAGTCGAAAGCGATTGGAGGGCAACTAACCCCCCCCTCGCGATCACCATTTCCCCTAACACATCCAATCAAAATTTTGAGATAGCAATTTTTTTCAACGTAGGTGTAAGTTCTGGAAATTAGATCTTTGAGGATGGCCACCTCCCCAGCCCTCAGGGCAACGGTTGTAGGTTATGCCCTGGGAGCATATAAGGTTTGTATAGAAATTTTTGTCGTAGAAACTTCAAAAGGGCTCATTCAATTGGAAATTGAAAGGGCCAGTGCCTTCTTTAATAGTTGAAAGTGATTGGAGAGCAACTAACGCCCCTCTCACGCCCACCATTTCCCCAAACACATCCAATCAAAATTTTGGGATAACCATTTTGTTCAACGTAGTTGAAAGTTCTGGAAATTAGGTCTTTGAGGATGCCAACCCCCTCGCAGCCTTCAGGGCAAGGGTTGTAATTTATGCCCTGGGGGTATATAAAGTGTTTATAGAAAGTGTTGTCATAGAAACTCAAAAAGGGCTCATTCGAATGGAAATTGAAAAGGCTATTGCCCTTTTTAATAGTCGAAAGTGATTGGAAGGCTTGACATTTTTATAGTAAAGAGCGATGTGGGTACAATGTATTATTATTATTTTTTTATTTTTTTTGTTTAGACCAGGGCACTTCGTATCGAAGGAGTTGTCGTAGAATTTTTGAAAAAGGCTCATTCGATTGAAAATAGAAAGGGCTAGTGCCATTTGCCCATTATGTTTAAAAACTAAATGTTGCCTTAAGATTAAATCAGAAAGCATCTCAGCTGTATCCCGAGAAGGACTGATGGTATTACGTTCAAACTTTCGGGGTTAATTCTGCTCTTAAAAGTTAACCAAATCAAAATAGCGTATATTTATCCAAGCTATCAAAGAGAGTAAACAGATTTTTTTGCGAATGGTATCAAGTTTTCTATTTCAGGTTAACTAGAGAGAGATGAAACTAAATTAAACACTACTATTGTGTCCATATTTTTAGAAGGGTGTGTGTTATTAAAAATTGCTGAAAAATTTTCTCCAACATACAAATAGCAGGCCAAATTATAAAGTCTTAAAGAAAACAAAAAGATTAAACTATTATTTTTTTTTCCCTGAAAAGACTATGTCAATATAAAACGAACAGAAATTAATTGAAAAAACTTTCTAAAAAAAAGTTTTCAAAGAAAAGTATAGAACTCCATTAAACAAAAAATGAGCAAAAATAAAATCAAATAATCTACCAAGCGTGAAACTACCACAAATCAGCATCGATAAATAAATGAAGCCCAAAATGAACAGAAATTACAATAAATAACCGAGTCGAACTCAAAACGAGCAGAAATTAACATGAATAGGGCTCAAAACCCCTATGCCTTCCCAAGGCCAGAACATACTTTGCACTTTACTGAAAAAATATACAAATGAAAGTGCATTGTCAGATTAATATACATAGACTGATATTTATTAATCAAAATGTTAATATTATTTGATTTATTAAGGTTATAAAAGTTAAAACATTTATTTTTTTTCAGTAAAGTGCAAATTATTTTCTGCCCTTGGGATGGCATAGGTGATTATTTGGGGTGGCATAGGTGATTATTTGGGGTGATTATTGGGGTGGCATGCGGTGATTATTTAAGGAAGGATGGTTAATTACTAAGCAATGACTGTTAAAGATAATCACAGTAGTCCTGGCGTCAATTGGATTTTTTGTTAGGTTGATTGTTAGGTTGTTTGGTTGATTGTTAGGTTGATTTGTTTTTTGTTGCTTGTTTTTTGTTAGGTTGATTGTGAGCGTTCTGTGATTGTACTTATTAAACTTTATAAATAAACCAAACTGAACTGTCCTAAATCAAAACCTACGAATAAATGTTTTACAAATGGTTTTGATTTCCATCAAACTTGATTTTCAAGGATCCTTGAGCTTGCTGATAACAAATTTTAGGCTTGGAAAATGGTTTTCCAAGATCAAAACGAATCAAGTCTATATTTCACAAACTAAGTTATGTATGGATTTTTTAAGCTGGATTCGAAACCCTAGCCTATGCGTAGCTTCACCTCCTGCCCCCGCCTTGGTCCTAATTTGGAAACAGTAACCATTATACGGATCTATCTGAGCAATCATTTTAATTATGAAAATAGCTTTATATAACGCTATTTTATAACTAAAAAGCAGTAAAATTCATTTTAGAAAGCAAATTTTTACTGGTGGAAATAAAGAGCACTATAGACTCTAAAAACCAACACATGATTATTTATCTAAGTAGAAAGCTATCTTATAGTCCCACGCCCACACCATATATGGGCATAGAGTCCCTAGGGAGATGGTTTTCTCACTGAGAATGAAAAAACTGGAATTTTCTCACTTGAAAAAACATGATTTTTCTCACTTTGATGGATGTTTCTTGGACGGTTATGTGTGTTGGTCAATTTATTTGATGTTTTTCATGGTTGTCAACAGTAATTTATGTCTGTTTTATGGTTTTTGTCAGTGAGAATGAAAAAACAGCGACGAGTACAGCAATTTATGGATGTTTTATGGTTTTTGTCAGTGAGAATGGAAAAACAGGATTTTTCTCACTTTGATGGATGTTTCTTGGATGGTTATGAGTAACACATGACACGTGACACATGACACAACACGTGACACGTGACACATGACAATGACACAACACATGAGACATGACACATGACACATGACACGAAACATGACACATGACGAATGACACATGACACATGACATAAGAATGACGTAATCAACTAGGACAAATGGATTTTCTGAGAAATTGATTACATAATCGGTAGAACCCTATCAGGAGGTCGTGACGGGGGTCCATATATGGACATAGAATGACGTAATCGACTAGGACAAATGGATTTCTGAGAAATTGATTACATAATCAGTAGAACCCTATCAGAAGGTCATGACGGGAGTCCATATATGGGCATAGAATGACGTAATCGACTAGGACAGTTGGATATCTGAGAAATTGATTACATAATCGGTAGAACCCTATCAAGAGGTCATGACGGGAGTCCATATATGGGCATTGAATGACGTAATCGACAAGGACAGTTGGAATATTTCAGTAGTGGTTTTTCGTGGTTTACCATTTCACAGTTACATTCTCTTGATTTTTCAAAGTTCATTTTCGATTTCTTTCGTTGAAATGCAAGAGTTGGAATATTTCAGTAGTGTTTTGTCGTGGTTTACCTTGTCACAGTTACATTCTCTTGATTTTTCAAAGTTCATTTTGAATCTCTT
>JAQQPU010004546.1:0-50583 GCA_029168905.1 Artemia sp. Kazakhstan ARC1039
CTCCTCAACGCCCCGCTCTTTACGCTAAAGTTTTTTTTTATTTTTTCAAAAAGTAGAGTTGTTAGAAAGAGTTGACTTTAGCGTAAAGAGCGGGGCGTTGAGGAGGGGACAGCCCCTTTCATATATGGGATAATTTCTGTTCGTTTTAAGTTTTAATGTCGCTGCATACTTTCGGTTAAAAAAACTTGTTGTTTTACTTAATTTCTGAACGTTTCTGAATTAACACAGGCTTTGAAGATTGTTCACCGCACATGAATAATTGAAACGAAATTTCCATATTAATTTTACTTTCTTTTTTTTTACTAGTAATAACCTTATAATAACCTAAGTTTGATTTTTGTTCCAGTTCTTTAAGAATGACTCCTGAATCACAAAGGTTGTTTAATTAGAATAATACCCTCTTTTAAAAGTTAAAAAAAAACTTTAGCATAAGAGCAAGCTATTGAGGAGAAGCAACTTCCATCATATACGTAATATTTTCCGTTCAAGAAACAGAAGAAAAAGTAACGACACAGTCAGGTAGAACGGTTAAGAAACCGGACAGATTAAAATACCCTTAAAAATACAAAAAAAAATTTTATGGATAGGCATCACAAAGGAACAATAGCTTAAGAACTTTTAGCTCACTAATAAAAATCATACAACTATAAGAATGCTGTAGAAAAATTTTGTTCAACATATATCAAGGCTTTGCACCAATCAAAACCGTCTGACACCGTCTGTTCAATATATATAAGTTCCCGAAAACAAATTCTAATTAAAAAGTCACATTGCATATAATTAATTCGAATAGTTTCCTTTAATATAAAAAGTCTACCCGTACCATTCCAGTACGATGTATCCAGTCCAGCTGAAAGAAGTCTTGATAGGAAGTACTAAACGAGAAATATTCATACACCTTAGAAATGATCTTTGGTTATTTTCTGTTCCAAGTGAAACTGTTGGAACTTTGTCTTGTTATAATAATACAGAAAGAATAGATCCAAGTTACAGGACAAAATTACTATTACAAGACGTGGGTACGATAACCATAAAACAAGGATGTCGACTTGTAACTAAAGAGTCAACTATTCGAACGCCGTTAATTACCACAAGCACTAGCATAATAAGTCCTAAAATAATCAATTTTAAGGCGATTAACCTGTCGTACACTATTCCCAATATAGAGAGTGAGGAAATGAAAACCTCGATATGGTCCAAAATAGAAAAGAATAAAGGGACATTAAGGCTTACAAAAATAAGAGAAGCATTAGACTCCCAGATTGCCCTATTTACAAATGAGGACCAGAGATTAACGTATGTGGATGATAGATACGGATTATTCTCAACCAATTTTTGGTGGAACATACTACGACCGTATGTTTCGTGTTCGCGATTTCCCTGACCATGAGAACCTTACTTTTAGTTATGGAAAAATTCTGAGACTAAGAAGGCAAAACCCAAAGGAAGAACACGGGGAAACGGCTGAAATGCAGAAGTTAAACCCGGAACCCCATGAGAATGTCTAAGCCAAGAAAAAGGGAAGACATTAGAAAACGAGTGGGTATAGAGGTCTCCACTCGTCCTTGCTATGTCTTGTTCCCCCATTGTAAGCGTCATTTACGTAAAACCGTGCGGTTACGACGCCGCAACATGTGTTTCTTAAACAGCACGGACGTGCGTGAACAATGAAGGCATGAAATATGTTGTAAACTGAGACCTCAAATTTAACAATGTAGAGTAACTTATGTTTAAAGGATTGTTTTAAATCTAAGGGAGAATTAAATAAGTGTTGAAGGATTAAAAGAGTCTTGTATCGTCGTTTTTTTCTCAAAACAAATAAGAAGAAATCTCTGTTTTCGATTTCCCAACGAAAATATATATTTGAAACTGACACGATAATGACGTTGTTTTGTCAAAACCAAATTATTGGTATCAATATCAATGTATTTGTTTAATATTGCCTTGTAGCGTAACGTTAACCATTAAATATTGTTTATTGTGTATTAAGACTACTTGATTTTAGAGAACGTGTGATTCTGCCTCGTTATTTTTATTACAGGAAGTGGAATGACATATTGGAAATCGATCATTACAATGCATAGTCCAGTGCAGATACAACCTAGTAGCATCTATTTTCATCATACCTCAACCAACGAAGAGTACTCACCATAGACTCTAGGCAATTTTTGTCCTAGCTTCGTTTACGAAAATCATAGTTACCTTTTGAGCGTTGTTTCGTCGACCACAAACCATATTACGTATCAGGTAACACTATATTTGAATCTCAGTATTCAGTGCATTATCGAACTATATAAACAAATAAATCCTGAGAACCCCATCGACCAGTACAAGATATATGTACATAAATATCACCCTTGATAATCATTATGGACTCATGTACCATACGACTGTATAGTTATGATATTTGATGATCCCAGAAATTATTTATGTGTCGCAGATTCACGCGTCGAATTCCTTTCGACCATTTCTCGGAATCCATCCTATCACCTCTATCAAAAGCGAAAAGTTCATATCTCTTTTATCCCATAAATGTTACGAGATAATTTCTGAAATATGGACCTGGAAACCAACCATTGAATTACAGAAACCAAAATTAACCCCAGTGACTAACCCCTTTGTGACAATATATTCCTCCAACAAGTTAAAGACAGTATGTTGAAGGAGTCACTAAAGTTTGATGTCGACCCATTCCAAATCCAAACATCAATTCCCCTGTGATTAACCAAGGAATCACCGCAAGAATTAATAGACGCAAGCCATGCACTAACAATTTTATAAGAGAACTGTAATCTCTAAGTGCAAGAATGTACAATTTTATACGAGAAATACATTCTCTATGTGCTTTAAAATATGCCAAAAATGATATGCTGAGAAGAAAATGAACGCAGTCCCAGTGTTCAACCCCTTAATGATAAAGCACCTTATGAACTATCCAAAAACAGCAGGTGAGAATGAACTCTGATATCAAAATTCCACACACCTGTACCTGGAAGTATCATTTCCCGTTTGACAATTGGAGAAGCAAGATGAACATAACCATGCTCGAAATGTTCGGTGAAGAAACTATATTGTAAGTGTTTTTAAATTTTTGCCAAGACGAAAGGAGTGAAGGACCATAATTTATAATAGAAGGAGTGAGTACGCTACAAGACAGGAATGGTGATGAAATAGGTGTGAATTTGCATATGTTACATTTTAATAACTTCGATAACTTAAAAATTCCAATATCCTATCATTAATATTACATAGCAAACATTCCCAGTGAGTGTTCTAATGTTTACCAGTGAACGTGGTAAACATAATATTGTGTGTTTTAAATCGTTCTTATATGTAGTGTTAGATGTTCAGATAGAGTTATGTGTAGCGTTGTCGTACTATTCATTTAATTTAGCGTAGATAGGAAGCATAGTTATCCTATAGTTAGCAACGGATAAAAAAACTTGTAAAAGGTGAATTTTCAAAAAAAAACCTCATAGTAAAAGTAGAATAGCCTCAACCTTGTTGGAAATGTAAAATTCATCAGTGTTAGATGTAGAAAAAAAAATCTTTAGTATAGTAGCTAGGCTAGAACAACAGATAATCTCAGTCCGATAGATGAACTTTAGATAGGGATGAATAATAAAATAAGAAAAGTAATAGAGAAAATTTTTAACACTCCTGATTAAGCTTATATAAAAGTATAAAATAATACAATGTCAATTAAAATTACATAGGACCAATAGTAAATAAATCGCGAATATTTCAAAAACCCAAGGGCAAGCAAGTCCTAATGACGGGACGTCATTAAATAATGGGAAGGGTAATATGTACCGTGAGTAATATGTGATATATTTAAAATACAAAAAAAATAAAATTCTTTCTTTCTAAAGATAATTCCGTAATAAATTAAACTTTCCCTAATTAAGTTCAAATCCCGTTTCTAAGAGTCTAAATTCTTAATCAGCAAAAAGAGAAATTGCGTTTTAGCCTCAGCCAAACAACGACGCTATTCGGTTTTGAATTTCGCGAAGAATGTTTCTCAGGAAGTTTAAGTTAGAAGAGCAGTATCAATGTTTAAATCATCGAAAATATTTAAAACAAATTATTGGATGAACGGTTAGCATAATGAAGTGAGTTGGTAAACATAATAACAAGGTAGCGGCCCCCTCCACAGGACTTGGGCCAATCGTAAAATAGCACTCAGAGCGCAGAAGCAGGAATAATTTTAATATAGTGAAGAAAAGTGTTTTTCGGGGCATTCAGTTGTCATAATCTTTTCGATTCATTTTTCAGAACTATTATTGGACATTCGTTTAGTCAGAATTATCATTATGACACAGTCATTGTAGAGATTTGGTCATTATTGTTATCTCAGCCACTATTGTCGTCAGTTGAAGTGAAGCACTGTTGCACACCTAAATGTAAGTCTCAATAAAACTATTGCTTTTCTATTTGTGTCTGTTTTATTTATATATCTGTATCTAATTGCACTGCAGGTAACTAGTTCGTAGGTCTCCATCGGTAATGTTCCCTAAGGAATCTGATTTCTAGATAACTCAAGGAAAAGAGGTTACATTTATATAGTTACATGTTTTATTTTCACGCGTTCTGCGAGTGGCGCGGTCACCCATTAACCTTGCTCCCCATTGCTGTGGCGCAGGCCTCGATACCACAATATTTAACGCCACATATTCTCTTAGTTTCTTTAGAATTTGCTTATTGCCAATAAGACTTTTTGGGGAAGTTTGATGCATTTATAAAGGTGTATAGATTATTGTCAAATGATAAAAGTCCTTTACGATTCGTCACCATATCACAAATTAAATCAACTAGATTATAACTTTTTCCCTGAATTATAATTCGTTTCCCTGTGCTATCGACCTGAACTTGTTCACCACCAGTTTCCAACATGAGATATGCTAATACTCTTTTACTCTGTTTTCGATAGGCCACTGGCAATAGGTTTCCAATCGTTGTCACTATGGAATTCAATTCCTTCTCCTTTGATTATGCAGAATCTTGAGGAGATGTTTCCTGTTTAGGGGGATCTGTGACGGTGACGGTGGGTCGCTCACGATAAGGTCTATGTTTGTCCAAACGTCGCAATGCATCTTGAACAGTTTTTATCATCGGCAATATTCTCATCATTAATGAATTTGCTTAGATTATCTTCAAAATGTTCCACGGGCGAGAGGACAAGTTCAAATGGCGTCAATATATAGGGTTTAGCCATCGAGATAAAACTGTTTTCAAGTCCTGCAATTATTGGCAGTAAAAGTGTAAAAAAGCTACCGCCCGCTTGAAGAAGACGTTTTCTTTTAAACATTTTTCTCTTGTTTTTGCAAGCCAAGGCACGCACAGTGGAACGATGTTGCTTTGTCTGTTGTCTAACACCTTCTGGCAAGTGTACATTGCCCTCAGTTAAATTTAAACAAAGTTCAGATATTAGATTAATGAAATCATTGTCAACACCATGTTTGAGTATGGCCTTCCTGAGTGGAGGTTTTGAAGTGCCTAAAACGGAAAATAAATGCCGTTGTTCGTGTAGTTTCCTCAGTGTCATTATGGCAATTAATAGCTTTTTCTACTGTTCACCGGAAGATATACAGTAATTTCTTTGTCGAAAATATCTGTGACTACACGTAGATCCTCGGGTGTATTCTGATTAAGATCTAGCAAAATGTACCCGTAGGGCTTATTTGTCGTCTGAGTGTACGCTGACAGCAGCAATTTGGGAGCACCTGGATATATTTGCTTTTTGAGAGTTATTAGCGAGCTAGAATCACGAACAACTCGGTAGATAATATAGATGGTGCAATTCAAAGCAAGGGTTCTCATACATTTGCTCTGATGAAACAGATTGTGTAGAACTAGGGTTATGGAAATGTGTTCATGATGAGATCGAACAGTAAACAACTGTAGAATTTCCTGAGAGAACAGTTCAATTGATTCAGCCAAAACACAAAGTCCCCGTGTGAATTGTATTGGCATGAATGTGGCAATAGCTTTTATTTGATCGTAGGATTCCTGCCAAATACTATAACAATAATATATTTTCTTTGGTTTTTCCAAAAACATTTTATTACAATTTTGAATTATTTTAGCTAAAAGTGCCGTTTTCCCCGACATTGATGGACCACACAGAAACGATCTGAATGGTGTTTTAAATTGGTACATACTGCTGTTGACAACAGTCGGACTACAACTAACTGTAAACCATACTTGTCCAATGAATAAATAATAATAATTTCCCCATAGATCTATCTACGTTAACAAGAACAACAAAAACAATATTTCTTTCATTTATTAACATAAAAACACTTACAGCATGAATAACACACACTATTTGTTCAAGAAGAACATTTATTATCATAAACACTTTTTTGTACAGCAAGCACAACAACTCTATTTGTACAACAACATTTTTTCCCTTCTTTGTTCAACAACAATATTTATTAACAAGAACAACAACAACAATATTTATTATCAAAATTTTTTTTTGTTCAACAAGAACAACACACACTATTTGTACAACTAGGGTGAACATTTATTGTCATAAAAACACTTTTTTGTACATCAAGAACATCAACAGTAATAGTACACACACATTTTTGTACAATAGCACTATTTGTACAACAACATTTTTCACACAAAAACACAAACATTAGCACAGTAGAACACTATGAATTTAAAAGATACCCTCCACCCCTCCGGGGAGCCACGGGCCGAAGGCCGGCCACTGGCGGGGCCCCCCACCCCCCGGGGTCGCTGTGGAAAAACTGTATACAGTAGTCGCCGTCGCTGCTGTAGCAGGTTAGGTTAGGTTAGAGCATTTAAGTTAATTTATCAGGTTAGGTTAGGTTAGGTTAATTTATCAGGTGAGGTTAGGTTGGGTTAGGTTAATTTAATTTATCCAGACCAAGTTGGTTGCGATAGTCTACACATTCAACCCGGCCTGAAATTCGATAGTAACCGTGGGGGAGTACATTTACACCGTTCTCGAGCACAAAGACTTTGTCGGATATACACGACATGGCATTTTTTTCAACTCTAACAGTATAATTTTTATACTGCAGAGGCACTCATGTTGAAATTGTTTTTTACAAAATGTGTAGGCGCCCCTTTACACGCCTGTTTTACATCTTTGTTGTGGGTTTCTACGCAATAAACTTTAGGACCGGGGAACACCCCATTGGATATTAAATCGCTCCCCGTCTCTGATTTTAACATGGTGAAAGGTCAGGGGGCCTGACCTTTCACCAACTCGGGGTAGAGGGATGCATTCCAGTTAGTGAAATCCCTCCGCGAGCTGATGTGTTCCCCATTTTCTAAATCATTTAATAAATCCCCGGTTTTTACTTTTAACAGCAGAGAATGTGTATCCCCATAATAAACTTGAACCTCCCCCTCCCTTGGCCATTGTACCTTGCACATATTGTAAAAAAAAACAACATGAGCTTCTTGGAAATTTCAAGTACTGAACTACCTCCCGCTATATTCTTGTTCAGCACCACTTTTCTATTTTTCCTTTGTAGAAGAACCATGTTTGCCTCTATGCTCGTGAACGATGTAAAATTGGGGTCTGCAATAATTCGTGCACATTCTTGGGGGTCAGTCACGACGTCACAACGGGATCTGTTCCGTACGCTTTCACACATTTTGCCAAACGCTGAATTTAAAATGAGCTTGTACATATCCTTTTCTACTTTAATTTTTGCCCGAGAGCGTTTATCGACAAAGGCATCGATAAACGTCTTCAAATAAGGTTTTTGACTGAATTGCAGGACCCTATGTATTTTTGTGATCTTGAAACCATTGTTCACCATCCAGCGCAAAAGCATATGGTGAACAACGATATTCTATTTAGGGTCTAGATCTGCAATCAGTTTCTGCTTGGAGGGGGTCCAGTGCATCCCCATATCATCAACCAATGATCGATTGTATGGGCTCAGCGAGTCCTTTGTCACTGGTCGATTGATACAGGGGAAAACAAAATCTTTGACAGAATCATGAAGCGCCAATGGTGTAAACTTTGGAAATAGGTTTTTCTGGGTTAAAACCAATAACTAAAATTCTAAGTATATGTCAAAAGGTTCATTTCCTAGTTAAAATCCCATTTCATTGATAACTAAATTAATTCTGAATATTTGCTGTAATTCCTGGAAGTTGACAGATTAAAATAAAACAGTTCTGTCAAATGCCTGAATGCGTATCTGCATATTTAGCTGAATATAAGTTACCAATTTAGATTATTTGAGTCAGTTCGAATTCTGTATCTGTCCTCGCCATATGTACATTCACGGTATTTTATGTATAAATAAACATTTTATACTCTAAACATAAACTATGTGATGGTTAGAGACTCTATACATCCTCCACCGGTAGAACCCAGATAATAGGCCAACGCTACCATAAGGTCCCAAAGAGAAGAAGTCTCACTTTACAGAGAAGTAGATAATTCACAGAGAGGTGAAAACAGAGAGTTTACAAAGTGGTGCAGCGGTTTTTGCTGGAGAGGATTGCAATTAACATTTTCTTTTGAGGCCCGTCACCTACAAGATTGCAGTTAACATTTTATTTTGAGGCCTGTCACCTACAATGTCGTCGTTCCAGTTCAGTTCCAGGTTCCAGTTCAGTTCCAGTTCAGTTCAAGCTTCAGTTCCAGGTTCCAGTTCAGTTCCAGGTTCCAGCTCAGTTCCAGGTTCCAGTTCAGTTCAAGCTTCAGTTCCAGGTTCCAGTTCAGTTCCAGGTTCCAGGTTCCCGCTTCAATTTAAGGTTCCCGCTCCAGATTCCAGTTTTTGATAAAAAGTGAAGAACGTCGAAGGACAATTTACGAAAATAAGTCATGCATTTTAAGTTCGCACGCGCGTAGGAAATCTGTTAGGAGTGTTGAATAACGATTTTTCCTTGTTTTTACAGCGTTGAATTAATTAATTTGTTTTACTAATATTTTTTTTTCTCGTTTAAAATGAGCGCAATTCCAATTTTAGATCCTTCAGATCCTGAATTTGACAAAGATATTGCTTCATCCTTTTTGAAAGAAATAAGAAGTAAAGGTTTAAATATCCCTTTGAATTTTGATTCTTCAAGTCGGGATTATAATCCCACTTCAATCATAAAATTTTTGACTACTGTGGGTAATTTAATGGCCAAAGAAAATGCCACTGTAAGAAGTATTGTAAATATGGGGGATAATTCTGAGGATGATATAACAGATAAACCTATTGAGGATAAGAGCAACAAGGAGAATTTGAATCAAAGAGTAATTGGGTCAGTAATGGATCCCCTGGGAAATATTCCAGTTCTTGAAAATGCAAAATTTATAAAACCTTTTTTTAGCCAATTGAGAAGGGTAAAAACATTGCTGGGCTGGTCAGACTCGCAGGTGATAGATGCAGTACCGCTTAGAGTAACAGGGCCATTACTTAATTTTTTTGAGGATAGTAATTCCTCCAATATTATAAATTTAGAAGAACTTGAAAATGAAATGACGCAGGCATATTTACCAGGAAAGACAGCTGGAAAGAAATTCAAAGATTTAGCTGAATTGAGGCAATCATCCAATGAAACAGTGTATCAGTTTTATAAGAGGGTGGTGATTGCCACAAAATCATATCGATCTGGGTGTGGCGGATTAGTAGGTTTTTCTGATAGTATAGGCCTGGATTGTTTTATTGAAGGGTCGAGACTAAATATTAAAAGATATTTATTAGAATACCATAATGATTATGATTCTGATTATGAAGCGTAGCGTTTTAAAACTATTGAAAACTCAATTGGTGAAGAAAAGCAGGAACCGTTTTTTCAGCAACCGTAGATACTGAATTTTTTTGGACAGGACAGAAGGAAGGACTCCTTCAGACCTGGCCCGACGTAAAACGTGACCGGGGGGAGAGGTAGTTTTTTTTAGTGCAGGATGTAGGGGTCATATTAGGAATTTAAGCAGAAATTTTAGGACAAAAAAAATTATGACGAGAAACTGACAATTTTTTATAAGGCACTGATCTAGAAAGGTGTATTATCAAGAGAGACGAGAAATTTATTATTAGGAACCGACGTAATGAGGCGTTGTGTCGAGAGAGATGAGGCTGGTGAAGGGGCAAACTATGGTTGACCGAGGGACCAGATAACTGATAATTTATTAGGAACCAACGTAATGAGGCGTTGTGTCGAGAGAGATCAGGCTGGTGAAGGGGCGGACGACGGTCGACCGACGGACCAGCGGTTAACAGGTTCAGAGGATCCTGGGAAAGGAAGGTCTGAGCGGTTAACGGGTTCAGAGGATCCTGTGAAAGGAAGGTTTGAGCTCCCATGGGCGAAGAGAGAGGTAGGCGGTGGAGCACCGAACCTCTAAAACCCTGCAGGTTTTTTACCATGGAAAATAATCGACAGGGCGGAAAAGAGCGTGCCGGAAGTCGACAGGGCAGAAAAGAGTTCCGTGCCAGAGAGAAAAATAGTCGAAAGGGCGGAAAAGAGTTCCGTGCCAGAAGTCGACAGGGCGGAAAAGAGTTCCGTGCCAGGGGGAGTGACAGATAACAATTTTGTGTCTTGGCTGTTGAAAATTTTTGACGGCCTGTTTCTGAAGGAAGGTGTTCTTTATTGTTATCCGCTAGGAGGCGTTGGCAAGGACAAAGGGATCCCTAGAACAGCTAAAATAGTCTTGCCAAGTGTCCTAGTAGATTCGGCAATAAAACTGGCTCATGATCACTTACTCAATGGTGGTCACATGTCTATGGAGAAGACATTAGATCGAGTGAGCCGCATCTTTGTATTTGATAGAATGGGTGCAAAAATTGGAGAGTATTGCGAGAATTGTAATTTGTGCTTGCGTAGGAATAAAATGCATCGGAACGTCAAACCTACGCTAGGAAAAAATGAAGAGCCGAAATACCCATTCCGTGTGTTTTCGGTGGACTCTGCTGGTCCCATGGGGGGGGGCGCATTATGTGGGCCTACTGAAAACGGAAATTTTCATATTTTAGTTGGCGTTGACCATTTTTCAAAATGATTTATCCTGAAGGCTGTGCCGAGGATAATAGCAGAATCTATGTGTAATTTTCTTTGCGAGTCAGTGATAGCATACTTTGGTCTTTTTGAAATTTTGATCACTGATTCCCATCAGTCTTTCCGTTCAAATTTCATTTTACAGATGTGTGAAAATTAAAAATTAAACATCATTTTTCGTCAAGTTATAATCCTCAATCGAATGGGTTATGTGAGAATCGTGTGAAGGTAACAAAATCCGTATTAAAAGCTTATTGTCAGGATCATCCCAATTCTTGGGATACTTATTTGCCTTTCGTTCAGAATGTATTAAATTCTACTATTTATTCCACAACTAAAAATTCACCACATCACGTAATTTTTGGTAGGGAGCCTCTTTCGTTTTTGGATATTCAACTATCATTGCCTTGAATTGACTATTTTGACAATTATGAGGATTATATGGTTAATTTAGTTAGGAAATTATTCACAATTAACAGGATTTGTGGTGAACAAATAGGAAAACAGAGAAAATCTCAAAGAGTACAATATAATAAAAATGCTGTAGAATTACCAGTTTTTCGAGAAGGGGACTTAGTTTATGTCCAAGATAAAGCTCAGAATCCAAGGGAGATCAAGGGTTTAAAGCTTAAATTTCGTGGACCATATATAATTTTAATAGTTTAAAAGATCCCCTATTCTTGGTACAAGAACTTTCAGGGACTTCTGTAAGAAGAACAGTAAACGGTCGTCTGATAAAGCCTGTAAAGGATTCAGAAACTTTCTTACGTTTGAATCCTATTTTTCAGGAGAAAATTGATATGATTATTAATCTAATATTGCTAATAGTAAAGTAAAATCTAATGACGAAGAGAAAAGCAGTAACGATTATAGCTTACGTCAACGTCCAGGTGAGAAACTTTTGGTTGTTCAAAGTTGTCTTGAGCAACCAGTAATAACAAATAAATCAATATCGGAGGAATCAAGAATTGTAGAATTGGAGTTAGAGAATCGTGGGCATAGAAGAATCGATTCAGCATCATCTGTATACCAGCTTCCAGTGGAGACTCCAGTAGTAACTTCAGAAATAATGGAGGATAGCTCCGTTTCTAGTGAACAATATGAGGTTCAAATGGAGCCTAGTCTAGTTAGTGTAGAAGTAGATAAAGGGGAAATACAGGCTAAAGTAGGCTCGAGTGGAGAATCAAGTAGTCTTAGAAGAAGCAATAGGAAAACAAGAAATAAACCTCCAGGTTATTATAGAGAGTATTGAAACAATTATAGAAATAAGTAGAGTAAGATGATTGTAGAAATTAGTATGTTATTGCAGTACAAACGGTGTTGGGACTTGATGTCAAGTCAAAATGAGGAAGTAGCTAGTTTTTATGCTGATTAACTGGACAGGAGAAATGCTTTCTTTGAAATAGGAAAAATAGAAAGATAAAAATGACAAGCGAAAGATGTGTGACCAACCTTTCTCAAATGATGCATTTACTTCCTTTTGATATCTTATAAATATTAAAAGAACCGAATAATTTGGAAAAAAAAGAATTAAAGCTTTGGTAACAGAAAAGTAAAAGAAAATCTCATTGTGGTTCTGTTGAAGATTATTATTTTTGTTTAAGTGTTCCGTTAAAATTTAAGTTCTTTTAAAATATATTCTGACGATGTGCAAATTTTTATATTAGGTGTAGCTATGCGAATTTTATGCGAACTTAGCATGACAATACAAAGTGAAATGAAAGTGCCAATTGGGAAAATATTTTCCCAATTGGCACTTTCCCAATTTGGCAACCCCCTTGTTGATTCAGTTTTAGTGTCAGTATTTTATTTTATGTTCTTGTTAAGTGTACCTTTGTTTGAGGATAGAAAATCGTTTTTTTGGAAAAAAAAAGATTTTGAAAACCCCGGGGAAAATCTGTAAACTTTGGAAATAGGTTTTTCTGGGTTAAAACCAATAATTAAAATTTTAAGTATATGTCAAAAGGTTCATTTCCTAGTTAAAATCCCATTTCCTTGATTACTAAATTAATTCTGAATATTTGCTGTAATTCCTGGAAGTTGACAGATTAAAATAGAACAGTTCTGTCAAATGCCCGGATGTGTATCTGCATATTGTGCTGAATATAAGTTACCAATTTAGATTATTTGAGTCAGTTCGAATTCTGCATCTGTCCTCGCCATATGTACATTCACTGTATTATATGTATAAATAAACATTTTATACTCTAAGCATAAACTATGTGATGGTTAGAGACTCTAGCCATCGTTCACCGGTAAAACCCAGATAATAGGTCAACGCTACCATAAGGCCCCAAAGAGAAGAAGTCTCACTTTACAGAGAAGTAGATAATTCACAGAGAGGTGAAAACAGAGAGTTTACAATGGAATGTGCCCGTCAATTTCAAAGAACCATCCTTGTGGTCCATTGTCCTTGACGGTGTGGATGTCGGGGATCTCACAAGGATTCTCAAGCCATTTATAGTTTCCACACGGCAAAGAGTAGTGAGACATTGCCTAGGGGTATAAAGAGTTCATGTCAAGGAAAACTGCATTTGACTTTACACCACTGTCTTGTCCGCTTGGATCTGTTGCTAGAAAGCGATCTCCATGAAAAACATACCCACCCCTCATTGATCTTTCTACAAATAGGTGTTGATCCACATCAGTGATCAACCCTATTTCTTCCTTACTAATTTTTGAAATCAAGTCCATCACCAAATGTGGTGTGGAAAAATAATAACCTATATCTAGTCCAAACTCTGAATAGATTTGGTCTGTGTTTTTACAGACAATATCTAACAGAGTTAAAACATCACCGGTCAAGTAAAGTCTACAATAATCCCACCCATTTTTACAATTACCCTTCGCCCAGACCCTCTTGGCAAATTTGTATTCCTCGGCAGTGCATTCACTGTTGGTGAGTGAATTATAGAAAGCTTCAATTGGAGGTAGTTTCTCCTCGCTTAAATGAGCGCCAGAACAGTAATAGTCGTATGCATATACACCTTTACAGGTCAGTAGGTCATACATTTCACTGTCTGGAAAGTGATGTTTAAGCAAAGGAAAACTATCAAGATTGTCACTTTTCTGCACTTGAATCAATTGACTCAATGCCTTGGGGAAAAAACTAAATGAATCTAAAATCCTGATTTTATTCCAACACGTATGCCTGTTATTCACTACCTGCCATTTCAACTTGAGAAGCACCAAGTTCTCGACTGATTTGGGGATAATATTATAGGTAAATGAATTGTTTACCCATGGACGATCTACTCCCCCTCCCTCCCTGTGCATACGTGCCAAAGCCGGTAAAATAAATTTTTTAATCAAAACCGGTATAAAAAACTGCTGGCTTACATTCACATTGCACGATTGATGTGCTACCCTTCTAAAATTACTACCCCCTGATGATATTTACTGCCACAAGTGATTATGATCTCTGACTTTCCCCTTCCCCCCTCTTTTCCCTCTAGTCCCTTTCCCCTTAGTCCCCTCTTCAAACTCCCCCTTACAAACCCAGCATATTTTTTTATTTTTAATCGCGAGACGATCCTCTGCAGACAACAACATTGGGTAATGGGTATTTCTCAAATGAGAAATATCTCCATTTACACTGCCAATTAATTTGGTCAGTGCCTTGATCATGCCCTCGTCCTCATCCAACGTCTCAACTATTTCTAACAACTGCATAGTGTTAGAGTGTTCTCTATGCGCATGGGCATAGGAAACCGCTATGGCCAGATGTTCTTTGATTCGATTCGGAAATCCAGGATCGTTCATATCCACTAGCCTAGCTTCACAATTCAAAGAGATTTTATTGCTTTGCAGGAGGGTATTTTGGAAATTTTTAAATCTTAAAATGGCCCTATCACCTGAAACCATTTCCACTGACTGATAGCCATGCCGTCTACAATGTTTCATATGATTCTGTAGCTTTAACTCACTACTAAATTGTGACACGCATGTTGGACAGTAGAAACGAAAACCCCCGCCCTTTTTTACCCTCCCCCAGAACTCTACTGATGTCTGTAATAGGATTGAAATGGCCAATTGTATCAGGTTCACTAAGTGGTGTGTACAACATCCAAATCCAGTGCTTCACCAATTCAATCGACGGGCCCCTTACCCTCTTGAAATTCAGTTTCATACTGGACCACAGTAACGCCGATATTTAAATGGGCATTGGCCCTTTAAAAAATATCAATAAATCTTAACGTTACTGGGTATTTTCCCTCTAAAGAAGTGAAATCTACAGTTGGAAAATCAGACCCCACCTTCCCATGTACAGCCCAGAATTCTAAATTTTTCTTTGTGGCTTCATCTGCTAAAGGTTGGAAAGCTGACACGAGGAAAGCGTACATGAAACATTTTTGACCTGTTTCAAAACAGATTCAATGAACGCCCTTGCAATCCTCTAAATCTGGATTATATTTTAAAACTATAGTCGTCTCCCCATGCCCCCCTTAAAATAAAATCTTTTTTAATTTACAAATATTTACGCTTAAATTTTCAGCAAAAAGAACCACAGATCCACTCTCATTCTTTTTATAATTTTCGAGATGCGTAATAATATGGCCTACCCATTGCATGAAAACTGTTTCGTAATTTTCCAAATGCGGGTAGACCACTAGCATCTCGGTATGTACATAATGGTCATAAACTTCACTTTTACACTCATTCAAGTAAAATACCTTTAAAACTATTGAATCCTTAATAGCCTCCCTACCCCCCACAACTGAATCTGGTTTTCTAAGAGTGCGCGAATTTTATCTACATATATATGGACAATATCTATAGGGTCAAATATAAAATTCCCCCTCCCCCCATAAGCGAATTAAATGGATCCGCAAAAGTCGCAGTGTAGACGACTATTGTATTTAATATTGAATTTGACCGCTGGAAGTCTGGAAACGTCATAAATTGTGCATTGTTACCCTCTTTTATTGTATCACCACCCCTCCCCCACATTGTTCAACAATAGGGTTGTGAGAAACCATTTCATTTGTTTGAACTATGTTCATGTAATCTGAGGGGGAAGGGTTCTCTGTTAATTCATTGGCAAAATCGTATAAAATTTGTAGTGTATTCGGACTTAGCAAAGGCAAGTCCAAATCTGAATTAGCTATTTTGCCTTGTTCAACTGTGCTAGGTTCTACATTGAAATAATTAGTTAGAAAATCATCATTAATATTAAACGGTATTTCTAGAGAATTGCCATGCCATTCACTGATAGTAGACGTTTCATTGTCGCGAAACTCCATAGTTGAGTCTTCTTCTTCTCCAACTGATGAGGACGGAGACAATGAATATGGAACAAATGTAATCTATAAAAGAAAATAGCTTATTTTCAAAGTGTCTAAATCACCCTATTTTTAAAATTTGATTATTATTTACATATGTTCTTAGTAGTAGTAGTAGTAGCATTTGGTTAATTCACTACTTTATATATTTTGAAAGTTCCACCTTAATATAAGATATTTACAATCTAAAACATGACATAGTAGGTTTTGATTTTGTTCAAACAATCCCTCCAAAAAAATGTCATATTAATACTCTTTATCTGCTTTGGAAAAAAACATAATTTGAAATGGATAGCCATCTCCTGTCATGATACACAACTCATTCCGATAGAAAGTTGTTTTTTAAGAAATTTGTAGAAGCAAGATTAACCTTTTGTTTATATCGCAATAGAAATTACCTAACCTTACTATGACCAGAATATAGTGCCTCTTTTGGCTTCACTAACCTAATTTAGCAGGGTGAATGCATGTACTTGACATGATTAAAAGCGAGAACATTTTATTTCCTTTGGGAGAAAAAATCTTTTAACATCTCTGACATACTTTTACTGTGTTGAAAAACGACGAAAAGAAAGGCCTAAAAAGTTGGAAAAAATAGATAGATATTTCTATAACCAGGTAGAAACTTGAGGCAAAAATGCTTACATCTCCAAATTCCGGCTGCACTTGGGTGCCAGATGGTCCTGCTAGCGCGTGTTGGAGGGAAACCTCATGATCTTGTGTAGGCGGGGTAGCTCCTGAGACCCTCGACAAAGTATAATAAAGGGTGACGGACCGGCTACCTCATGACTTTGCGTAGGTGGGGCTGCGGCATTGAAAGCAGCCATCCACTCTCTTTTTAGTTTTCTGCCTGGCTGTATTGTTGCCTGCGCAGATGAAACTTGGGCAGGTAGTGTAGAGCTGGAGGGCCTCGGCCAGCAACCATATTGTAAAACTGTTGCCTTCACAGGGGTATTATCCTTACCCCTTGCTCTCTTTTCAGGAGGAGTAGGAGGAAGGCATTTGTCGGAATCATCCTTAAAAAAGAAGAAAATTTTAGTATATAATAACGACTCCCCTTTTACTGAAGAAAAGAAATTAGTGAAAGAACAGATTTTTATGAAAGCCTCTTAAACTATTAATCATCTAAAGAGTATTTAAAATCCATGAATTCGAAAATAAGAGCATTTAAATTGCCCCATCCCTTCCTTTCCAGGAAAGTAAAACTTTGAAGATTTAACTAAAACATTATTTGGTTTCCTCAAAGTCATTTGAAAATAGAACACTCCTCTCATTAGGTATAATTGTCTGCAAAAGCAATCTTTTTCCATTCTGTTAATAAAAGATGTATTTTGTTTAGAGCGCAAGAGACATAGATCTAATTTTACCAACCCTCCCTCCTAAATTAAAGACTTTGCTTTCTAGCCTAATACTATCATAGTTAAAAAGCATAGTTTTCACCCCTCCCCCCTGAGAATATAAAAGACACTTTATCGAAAGAAAGTATAGAAAAAGGAATAATATACACTCTAAAGGACTCTTTGCATCTAACATTTACATAGTTTTCATGTCCTAAAAATAACTCTTAATTCATATCCCTTTTTCAAACCGTCTAGAATTACGCAAAGCCTGTAGCCTTAATAATTTCCGTATCTAGCTACCACCCTTGTTTTTGTTAATTTAGATAACTCGCGTGCGAGAAGATTTGTTTACGAAGCTCCCCTTTTGAGACGTATTCACACACAGGTTAGGTTAAATCGCAAGTGTGAAGATTTTAATGGTTTTAAACGTGTTTGAAAATGACACTTTTTGAGTAATAGCTTCAATTGAAAGAATTAAATGGTGATGAATGGTGGGAGGGAGGGGTGGGTTTAAATAGTGGAAAAAAGAGTATATTTTGAAAGAAAGTATAAAGATTTTTTTTTGGGGGGGGTACCCTTAATTTGAATATATTGGGGGGACTACAAAAAAAATGATTTAATTTGGAAAAACCTAAGAAAATTTACTAAACAGAACTCACATTATATATTTGTGTAGCTTAAGTTTCCATGTCAATAATACTTGATTCTCTATCCATAATGTCTTGAGACTGTATGATAATTTAACCTCGATGCATGTCCGTTATATACAAAATCTCAAGGGCGAATTGTGATTTAAAGGGAAACCTTACGTAACTCCCTGATTGGCTTAGAAAGTGATACGTGATCTTGTTCCCGTTAGAATCGATCAATACGCTTAGAAACAACAAACAAATTGATCTTGAAAGTGGTGTCATTGACCCTGTCCCGTTAGAGTCGATAATCCAGCAATTGTTGATGTGAACTTATGTTGACATCCAAGAAAACAACAAATAAATTGACCATCACTCATAACCGTCCAAAAAACATCCAATAACCAGATGTCTACATCCAGCAATTGTTGATGTGAACTTATGTTGACATCCAAGAAAACAACAAATAAATTGACCAGCACTCATAACCATCCAAGAAACATCCAATAACCAGATGTCTACATCCAGCAATTGTTTATGTGAACTTATGTTGACATCCAAGAAAACAACAAACAAATTGACTAACACTCATAACCATCCAAGAAACATCAACAAACAGATGTCTACATCATATAACCATCAAACAGAACAAAACCATGAAAAAACATCAAAGTGAGAAAAACCATGAAAAAACATCCTCGGTGAGAAAAACCATAAAAACATGCATAAATTATGTGTACGTAGGAGTAATACCTGACGCTTTACTAATGTAGAGTTTTGAAAAAAACTGTGATACTTTAAGCGTGGAAGATTTAGTTATAAAAGCATGATAATTCAAAGCGTCAGTGAGAAAAATGGGAAGTTTGTTAGAATTCTTAAATCGGGAAGGCTTTTGTTGTCAAAAATCAACAAGAGAACTGTTGAATTTCGAAAAAAGACGTGATACTTGAAATTTGAAAATTCAAAAATTTAAAAGGAAGAAAATGCAAAATTTGTTAGAATTCTTGAAACAAGAAGTATTCTATGTTCGAATATCGACATAAGAATTGTAGAATTTAAAAAAAATGGATGATTCAGATGTGAAATTTCTTTTTATATAATTAGAAAATTCCAGGGGTTTGGAGGAAAAAATTAGAATATTTTTAATATTCTTGTATTGAGAAGTATCTTATAAAAATTGGAATATTTTTAATATTCTTGTATTGGGAAGTGTTTTGTTGTCAAAAATTGAAATAAGAGCTTTGAAATTTTGAAAAAAATACTATGAGTCTTGAAATGTGAAAGTTTTAGTTATGAAAGCCTGAAAATTAAAAATATTAGGTATAATTATTATTTAAAAATAGAGATAAAAAATAATTTGAGAGAGGGCTCCTCTCAGATACGACAGTGTTCTTAGTAGGATAAATTAAATTAAAATCGTTTCAAAAGTAAAACTAATAATTTCACATTACATGAACTAAATAGGGAGAGAAATTTTTTTTTTTAAGGAGGGAGCATATCGTAAAATTTCAGCTGAAGAAATACCAAAGGACATGAAAATAGAGGTACTTTTTCCACCACAACACGTAATTTTCTAAGCTTTTGCCCGACACATAAGGCTCAATATGAGGCTATAATTGGTTTTTAATTAGAGTTAAAAAAATTTCCAAGTCTTGGGATTGAAATTCGCAAATAAGAATGGGATTAAAAATGAGAATAGAAAAATCAATAAAATGAAGTCTTTTACGCTATCTTGGGGAAGAAGTAAGGTATCATTAATTGAAAAAGAAAAAAGTAAATAGTCAGCCTTTTTATAGAGTGGTGCAAATTATTATTGAAATAGAGTTAAAAGAAAAGAAGAACCTGAAACATTGATAATCAGAAGTGAAAAACAAAATTAGGCTCGAAAGATATTTTAAAATACTTTAAAGGGTGTTAGACTGTAGCAGGGGCTTGCGCAGATCTTCGGCATATGTTGGCAGGAGTAATTTTCATTATTGTTTTAATAAAATAAGACTTGAAAGAAATATAAAATTAGGCCAGAGAGAAAATATAAGATAATAAGAGGTACTTATATTGTAGCAGGGTTGTGCACAGATCTTTTACGTATATTGCTAGTTTCAACAATCATTACTGTATAAATAAAACTAGAGTTGAAATAAAGATAAAGTTAGGGTGCTAAAAAATACAAAATGTTATATAAATAATGGGAGCAAAAATATGGAGGATGGGGTGCAATTCAGAGAGGAAATCATTAGTAAAATACCTATATTCATATGATTAGAAAACAAAATGGGTTTTTTCTATTGTCGAGGGGCATCAGCGGAACCTTTCATTTGACCTCCGTATGAGCCTTTACAAGCTAGAATATAATTTTCTGAACCAGTTCAATCATGAAAAAATTCAATGAAAAGGAACTTGCCATGCACGTGCATGGCAAGGGAAAATTAGTAATGAAAATGTTCAAGCATCATAATAAACGAAATGATGACTTAGGGGAAATCCAGGTATTTTTTAAAAAGGTGTCAGCTGTGTTTATTTCAGCTGCAGTGCTAGCCCAGGTAGGATAAAAAGTAGACACAGGCCTAATGCTAGAAAGTATGAAGAGCATATAGCATGTGTCATAAAAAAAAAAACTTTCTGTAGTATCTGTCCGCGTACTACCTTTTCTAACTGATTTATTACGAAGTGATCATCACTTTTCTACTCACATACTTCGTGGGAAAGTTTAAAGAAGGTAAGAAGTAAAGCCTATATTTAATGCCCTTTTTCTTTCAGCAAAAACTTATCTTTACTCCTTTAGTTGCATCGCCTAAGTTAGATGATATCTCTTTCTAAGGTTGTTTACTATACATGATTATTTAGAAGAAAATTAAAGCAGAAAAAGAATTAATTTTTCTTAGGGAAGAACAAGATTATTTTTTTATTTTATTTAATTTTTTTTTTTGGGGGGGGGGTAACTTTTTAGAGTAAGCAGTACTTTGTTAGGGAAGTAAAGAGCGAAGCTGGAACTAAAAACAACAAAATTATTGCTCCACAGATTATGCAAGATATATAAACTAAACTAACTAAGAAAAACTGAATGGTTTTTCTCCAACATGGGCACAATGTATTATTTTTTTTTCTTCTTCTTCTTTCTTCTCCATACCTGGGCACTTCGTATCGAAGGACTTGTCGTAGAAACTTCGAAAAGGGCTCATTCGATTGGAAATTTGAGTAGCTAGAGCCCTTTTTAATAGTCGAAAGTGATTGGAGGGCAACTAGCCCACCCCACGCCCATCATTCCCCCAAACACATCCAATCATAATTTTGAGATAGCCATTTTGTTCAGCGTAGTTGATTTCCATATAGAAAATATCTTTTTGAGGAGGACACTCCCCCACAACCCTCGGGGCAAGGGTTTTAAGTTATACCCTGGGGGCATATAAGTTTTTATATAAGGCGTTGTCGTAGAAACTTCAAAAAAGGTCATTCGATTGGTAATTCAAAGGGTTAGTGCCCTTTTAATAGTCGAAAGTGATTGGAGGGCAACTAGGCCCCCCCCACGTCCATCATTCCCCCAAACACATCCAATCAAAATTTTAAGACAGCCATTTTGTTCAGCGTAGATGATTTCCATATAAAAAATATCTTTTTGAGGAGGACACTCCCCCACAACCCTCGGGGCAAGGGTATTAATTTATGCCCTGGGGGCATATAAGGTTTGTGTAGAAGGCGTTGACGTAGAGACTTCCAAAAAGTCTCATTCGATTGGAAATTCAAAGGGCTAGTGCCCTTTTTAATAGTCGAAAGTGATTGGAGGGCAACTAGCCCTCCCACGCCCATCTTTTCCCCAAACACATCCAATCAAAATTTTGAGATAGCCATTTTGTTCAGCGTAGTTGATTTGCAGATGGAAAATATGTTTTGAGGAAGACAAACCCCTAAACCCTCGGAGCAAGGGTTTTAAGTTATGCCCTGGGGGAATGTAAGGTTTTTTAGAAGGCGTTGTCGTAGAAACTTCGAAAATGGCTCATTCGATTGGAAATTGGAGTAGCTAGTGCCCTTTTTAATAGTCGAAAGTGATTGGAGGGCATCTAGCCCCCTCCACGCTCATCATTCCCCCAAACACATCCAATCAAAACTTTGAGATAGGCAATTTGTTCAGCGTAGTTGATTTCAAGATAGAAAATATATTTTTAAGGAGAACACTCCCCCACAACCCTCGGGGCAAGGGTTGTAAGGTATGCCCTGGGGGCGTATAAGGTTTTTATAGAAGGCGTTGTCGTAAAAACTTCAAAAAGGCTCATTCGATTGGAAATTCTAAGAGCTAGTGCCCTTTTTGATATTCGAAAGTGATTGGAGGGCAACTAGCCCCCTCCACGCTCATCATTCCTCCAAACACATCCAATCAAAATTTTGAGATAGCCAATTTGTTCAGTGTAGTTGACTTCAAGATAGAAAATATGTTTTTGAGGAGGGCACTCCCCCACAACCCTCGGGGCAAGCGTTGTAAGTTATGCCCTGGGGGCATATAAGGTTTTTATAGAAGATGTTGTCGTCGAAACTTCAAAAAAGTCTCATTCGATTGGAAATTCAAAGGGCTAATGCCCTTTTTAATATTCGAAAGTGATTGGAGGGCAACTAACCCCCCTCTCACGCCCACCTTTTCCCCAAACACATCAAATCAAAATTTTGAGATAGCCACATTATTCAACGTAGTTTTAAGTTCTGTAAATTGAGTCTTTGAGGATGACAACCCCCTCACAGCCCTCAGGACAAGGGCTATAAGTTATGCCCTGGGGGCATATAAAGTTTTTATAGAACGCGTTTTCGTAGAAACTTCAAAAAAGGCTCATTCGATTAGAAATTGAAATGGCTAGTGCCCTTTTTAATAGTTGAAAGTAATTGGAAGGCAACTAACACCCCTTCCACGCCCACCATTTCCCCAAACATATACAATAAAAATTTTTGAGATAGCTATTTTGTTCCACGCAGTTTATGTTCAGGAAATTATACCTTTGAGCAGGAAACTCCCCCCACAGTCTTCAGGGCAGGGGTTATAAGTTATGCCCTGGGGGCATATAAGTTTTTATTGAAATCTTTATCCTAGAAACTTGAAAAAGGGCTCATTCGATGAGTCCCTTTTTAATAGTGCCCTTTTTAATAGTCGAAAGTGATTGGAAAGCTTGACACATTTATAGTAAGGATTGATGTGGGTATAATGTATTATTTTTGTTGTTGTTGTTGTTCTTAGACCAGGGCACTTTGTATCGAAGGAGTTGTCGTAGGAGCTTCGAAAAGGGCTCATTCGATTGAAAATAAAAAGGGCTGATGCCCTTTTTAATAGTCGAAAGTGATTGGAGGGAAACTAATCCCCCTCCCCCACCCACCCTCCCATTTGAATTTATGTTTAAAAACTAAATGTTGCCATAAGATTAAATCAAAATGCACTGCGTTAATGCTAATTCCCAATAAGGCATCTCAGCAGCATCCCAAGAACGACCGAGGGTATTATATTCAAACTTTCGAGACTGCTTCTGCTCTTAAAATTTAACCAAATCAAAATAGTGTAAATATATCCAAGCTATCAAAGAAAGTAAACAGATTTTCTTGCGAATGATATCAAGTTTTCCATTTAAGGTCGACTAGAGGAGGTATGAAACTAAATTAAACACTACTTACTTCTGTCCAGATTTTTAAGAGGGTGTATGTTGTAAAAATGCTGAAAATTTTTCTCCAGCATATAAATAGTTGGCCAAACTATAAATTCTTAAAAAACGAAAATATTTAAAGCATTATTTTCTTTTTCTCTGAAAAGACTATGTCAATATAAAACGAACAAAAATTAATTAAAAAAACTTTTTCCACAAAATAAGTTTTTCAAAGAAAAGTAAAGTAAAGTCCATTAAACAAAAAATGAGCAAAAATAAAATCAAATAATCTACCATGCGTGAAACTACCACAAATCAGAATCGATAAATAAATGAAACCCAAAACGAACAGGAATTACAATAAATAATCGAATCTAACTCAAAACAAGCAGAAATTAATATAAGTTGGGCTCAAAACCCTCTATGCCCTGAGGGCATATGAGAACGATGTCGGGACAATGTATTATTATTATTTTTTCCTTTATACCAGGGCACTTCGTATCGAAGAAGATGTCGTAGAAACTTCGAAAAGGGCTCATTCAATTGGAAATCGGAGTGGCTTGTGCCCTTTTTAATAGTCGAAAGTGATTGGAAGGCAACTAAAACCCCTTCCACGCCCACCATTTCCCTAAACACATCCAATCAAAATTTTGAGATAGCCATTTTGTTCAGCGTAGTTGATTTCCAGATAGAAATATGTTTTTTCAGATCAAGGGTTTTAAGTTATGCCCTGGGGGCATATAAGATCGATGTTGGCACAACGTATTATTTATTATTTTTTCCCTTTAGACCATGGCCTTTCGTATCGAAGAAGTTGTTGTAGAAACTTCGAAAAGGGCTCATTCAATTGGAAATTGGAGTGGCTTGTGCCCTTTTTAATAGTCGAAAGTGATTGGAAGGCAGCTAACACCCCTTCCATGCCCATCATTTCCCGAAACACATCCGATCAAAGTTTTTGAAATAGCCATTTTGTTCAGCGTAGTTGATTTCTAGATAGAAAATATATTTTTGAGGAGGTCACTTCCCCACAACTCTCAGGGCAAGGGTTGTAAGTTATGCCCTGGGGGCATATAAGAATGATGTTGGCACAATGTATTATTTATTATTTTTTTTCCTTTAGAGCAGGGCACTCCGTATCGAAGAAGTTGTCGTAGAAACATCGAAAAGGGCTCATTCAATTGGAAATCAGAGTAGTTTTTGTCCTTTTTAGTAGTCGAAAGTGATTGGAAGGCAACTAACACCCCTTCCACGCCCACTATTTCCCGATACACATCCAATAAAAATTTTGAGATTGCCAATTTGTTCAGCGTAGTTGATTTCCAGATAGAAATTATGTTTTTGAGGAGGACACTCCCCCACAGCCCTCAGGGCAAGGCTTGTAAATTATGCCCTTGAGCATATAAGGTTTTTATAGAAGGTGTTGTCGTAGAAACTTCAAAAAAGCCTCATTTGACTGGAAATTCAAAGGGATAGTGCCCTTTTTAATAGTCGAAAGTGATTGGAGGTCAATTAACCCCCCTGTCACTCCCACCTTTTCCCAAACACATCCAATCAAAATTTTAAGATAGCCATTTTGTTCAACGTAGTTAAAAGTTCGGGAAATTAGGTCTTTGAGGATACCCCCCCCCCCCCTCAGCCCTCATGGCAAGCGTTGTAAGTTATGCCCTAGGGGTACATAAGGTTTTTATAGAACGCGTTGTCGTAGAAACTTCAAAAAGGGCTCATTTGATTGGAAATTGAAAAGGCTAGTGCCCTTTTTAATAGTCGAAAGTGATTGGAAGGCAACTAAGACCCCTTCCACGCCCACCTTTTCCCCAAGCTCATCCAATCAAAATTATGAGATAGCCTTTTTGTTCCGCGCAGTTTAAAGTTCAGGAATTATGTTTTTGAGGAGGACACTCCCCCACAACTCTCAGGGCAAGGGTTTTAAGTTATGCCCTGGGGGCATATGAGGTTGTTATAGAGAGTTTTTTCGTAGAAACGTCAAAAAATGCTCATTCGACTGGAAATTCAAAGTGTTGGTGCCCTTTTTAATAGTCGAAAGTGACTGGAGGGCAACTATCCCCCCTCTCACGCCCACCTTTTCCTCAAACACATCCAATCAAAATTCTAAGATATCCATTTTGTTCAACGTAGTAGAGAGTTCTGGAAATTAGGTCTTTGAGGATGACACCCCCCCTCCCCCAGCCCTCAAAGCAAGGGTTGTAAGCTATGCCCTTGGGGCATATAAGGTTTCTATAGAACGCGTTGCCGTAGAAACTTCAAAAGGGCTCAATCGATTGGAAATTGAAATGGCTAGTGCCCTTTTTAATAGTCAAAAGTGATTGGAAGGCAACTAACACCCCTTCCACACAGTTTAAAGTTAAGGAAATTATACCTTTGATTAGAAAACTCCCCCATCAGTCTTCAGGGCAAGGGTTATAAGTTATGCCCTGGGGGCATATAAGTTTTTATTGAAATCTTTGTCGTAGAAACTTGAAGAAGTTTCCATGAAACCCAAAACGAACAGAAATTACAATAAATAACTGAGTCTAACTCAAAACGAGCAGAAATTAACATAAGTTGGGGTCAAAACCCCTATGCCTTCCCAAGGCCAGAACATAATTGCACTTTACTGAAAAAAATACAAATGAATGTGCATTGTCAGTTTAATATACATATACTGATATTTAGTAATCAAAATGTTAATATTATTTGATTTATTAAAGTTATAAAAGTAAAAGCTTTTATATTTTTTTCAGTAAAGTGCAAATTGTGTTCTGGCCTTGGGAAGGCTTAGGGGTTTTGAGCCCAACTTATGTTAATTTCTGCTTGTTTCGAGTTTGACTCGGTTATTTATTGTAATTTCTGTTCGTTTTGGGTTTCATTTATTCATCGATGCTGATTTGTGGTAGTTTTGCGCTTGGTAGTTTATTTGATTTTATTTTGCTCATTTTTTGTTTAATGGAGTTCTTTACTTTTCTTTTAAAATCTTATTTTGTGAAAAAGTTTTTCTAATTAATAGCCAGAAAAAGACTATTGAGAACCTTATAATTTATAGTGAAAACTTTCTTCCATTTTCCGCATAATACTTATAGAATTTCCAGCTCCAAGAGAATATTTTTTTTGCAACGGTTTTGCGTTTTCAGTAAAGCGCTAGTTCTTAGAATTCTAAAAATACTGGAAGCATCACGAGTCAATTTTATTTCAGCTGTTTTTGTAGATGTAGCTTGCATGATATGCGACACAATAATTTTTGTTCGTCTTAAGTTTCAACTTCACTCTTTACTCCTAAGAGAAAATGTGTTTTTCAAATTAATTTATGACCAGAATTGGACATTTCTCACTTTCTCTTTACTCTTTTTTCTGAAAGTAAAGTCTAAGATTTAGACATCCTAGGCTACATGCTAAAGTACAGTTACTGCTGCAGCCATGATCCACCAGCGAAAGTTGGTCTATCTTCTCACAGAATAATGTGCTCTTTGAAAAATACCGCTTATTCCAAACACGGAATACAACAGAGTCTTTTCTATCCGCGAAACTCGTTGCAGTAGGACGAAATAGAAAAATAGTGACTATGATATGTGCTTGGGAACCATATACGATCAAAGTGTCGACTTAGACTCAGATCAGGAGGTTTTCCAGTTGGCCAAAATATATGGGCAGAATATTGGGACACTAACAGATAAGAGGCTTCTGCTCATGTCACGAAACATTTAAACTGACGAAAAGAAAGACAATTGTTACTTAAACTGACAACAGTTACTCTTGAAAAACTAAATAACTTAGCCCACACAACCTCCACAGCTCAACGTGAACTAGACCCATCAACTTAAAACCCCAGCGTAGAAGTGGGAGGATACAAAGAACCAAGCACAAGTGCCATGAAAAATGAGGGGTCGATGCAGGATTTCTGGTGGGCGAAGCCGCTGATTGGACTAAGAAGGCATCGTGTATATCCAAAACGTAATATTGGAAAATTGACTGCATCGATGCGGTCAAGTTTGCCAGAAATGAATTTACGGAGCAGAAGTGATTATGCTGCTGATACCTTGTCATCTAGAATAGAGAGTTGGAGGAGTTTGAGAGAAAATTTAGGAACATGTGAAATTTTTGATGAGGTTATAACCTAGATTGAAACTGATTTGATTGCGAAAAATATTTATAAAAGTTCCGTGGTAGCTTCAAAAATGAAACTTATAATAGCTGTAGGCCCGTACCAAGTTTGTTAAGAAACCATGAAAGAATTATTGACGATTGTTTTTTCACTAAATGATACAGGAGAGGCTTCAGAACAATTTTATTAGTATGTTTCGTATAGCAGGCGTTCATGCCTCCCATGATGTGGTGAATCCCAAAAAGCTCACTGGATCGTTGATATGCGATGCGTAAATCTTTAGACTGGAAAGCAAAATTTCAATCTTAAGGGGCTAAATGATGTCCATCGCATATTTGATTCCAACTATTTTGTGGGACTCCAAGAAGAAGAAGCCAGCATACAATCATTTGCGAATATCCAAAAATTCCAGGAGGTATTTTGGAATTAAGTGGCAAGGAGTATAATTTGTTATTTATGTTTTACCTTTTGGCTATTCCTTATATGGTTTCGCGTATCAGGAGGTTGGAAGTATGGTTGTTTCTGTATTAAGGAATATAGCAGTATTCGCGAGTAGGTACGTGAATGACACCATTGTCAGAGAGTCTGATTTTCACGAAGCTGATTTTGCCATTGCTATCTCTGCGACTGTTCTAATTGGATTGGGGTACACTTTGTCCGAAAAGTCAGTTCTCCAGCCAACCCAGCGGATGAGACACTTAGGACTTATAATCAACACGAAAATACCTGCCTTCATTGTGCCAAAGGAAAAGATTGGAAAATGTGCATATTATTGAGAACCAATTTTCCTCAGAGAGGGTGGATTTCAAATACATTCAAAAGCTTATGGGCAAAGCCATGTCCCTCAGTCCATTTTTTCCACGTGATCGTTTGTTTATTTCACGGTGTACAAGATCGGAAACGAGTATGGAGCGTGATTCGTCTCATCTCATGGGGCTCGGTGACAAAAACAAAGAGGAACTTCGGTTCTGGCGTTTCCTGTGGGATGCTCCTAGAATTATCCCTTGGCATTCAGAGGATTATGTTGCGCTAAAAGTCATTCAGGTGCTTCCGATATTGCTTCGAAAGGTGGTATAAGTTTCCCTGGGTTAGAAATAGTAAATTTGCGGGATTTTCGGGAAAATGCTGTAAAAGATGGAAAGGTTTCAGTAAAAGAAGCACATGCTTTGAATAAGGTCCTCGTCTTCTATAGAGCCAGACTACAAATTACACAATAAATGCGTTCGTAGACAATTTGGCGCTTGTAAATCATAGGATGAAGGGATCTGGGGCCTCGCACAGCTTCGATTTGGCAATGAAAAAGTTTTTGTGTACTGTGATGGGTCTCAACATACTCAGAATAGACCACATCCCAACACATTAGAATTTGGCATACCCGGAATCAAGAAAAATTGACGTTTCAGATTCTGTGCTCTCAAAAAATACTTGGAAAAAAATTTAGTATTTCTATGGAGTGCCCTCTGGTCATACCTTTGACCTGATAGTCCTTGGTTCAAACGCCATGACAGACAAAAGGGTAGGAATTGCCTCATTTTAGCCCGTTCCCACCCCTGGAATGCGCAGATATCGAATTTCTTAACTCTAAAAATACCTCCAAGAAACATTTATACTGTCCCGACGTTCTACATAATTCCAGCAGCAATCAAACATATAAGCAGATCTGGAGCAGGACAGTATACGCTGGTGGTTCCAGCGCTGCCGGTAACGCCTATGTTGTGGTCCAAGGTTTGTAAGCATGCAGAAAGCTGGTCGAAACTGGGCGAAAAGGAGGATGCTGGGCCACTCATCAAAAGGGTTTCATAGAAAGGGCTTTAAAAGCTGATTTGTTTGCCGTCGGGATATATGGGAGATAGGAAACCATGTTCATGCGTTTATATTTATTTTGTACTATGTACCATTAAGTTCACCTCGCATCAGTTTTGTATTATCCAATTCCGAAAAAAGTACAAATAAATAGCGAATGAGCTTCTTTATAGGCTTTACACTTTTCTAGGACTCCAAGCTGGATACACATAAAAAGAGAGTTGAATTGCAGTCAAATTTAAAAATGCAAAGTACGAAAAACAGAGAAATGACCTTGCATATAATACTTTTATGACTTCTGAAAGAATATAAGTATCGGCCCTGCGCTTTTGCAAGGGAAAAACCCGGCGACTTTCCCTCGTGCTTTCTAGCAATTACAGATTCATATGTAGAATAGGGCTGCAGGCATATGTAATAAAAAGGTATTTAAGAAATGTATTTTATTTACATCATGTTTAATGTTGAGTAAGTAGGAGGATTGGGATTTGAAAGAATGAACAAGTTGTGTTTGGGCTAAGAAGGCACATAGAGGAGGGGGTTGGGGACTCTGTTCCCCTCTGACACATAACCAAAGGTTCTGCGTGGTCCGGGTTCGGAATACACAGCTACTTGCATATCAGATTCTCTTCGTCTTGCAATCATTCCGCATATACGCAGTGGCTGGAGGACACTTGGTCTGTTTCCATATCTAAACCATTTCTCTTTGTTCAAAGTGGAACAAAGAGAGAGAGAGAGAGAGAGAGAGAGAGAGAGAGAGAGAGAGGGGGGGGGTATGAAAATAGAAATGAATAGTGATTACGGAAAAAGGCTAAGGTACGAAAAAATAATCATGAATACAAAACCGTTGGATCTCTTGGTAAGTTACTTTTGGAGTAAAAAAGTCTCAAAAGTCCCTGGGTAAAAATTCTCAGTAAATTTCTACTACCCTTACAATGAAATTCACCTGCAGACACCTAGAAAAATTGCTCGACCCCTTACAAATATTTTTCCTTCACATGAACATTGGCATTTCCCAATAGTAAGTGAGAAATGCGTGAAGGAAAAACATTGCTTAAAGCTAAGACAGCTAAAAGCTTGTTTTTATTTTTGTTTGTAGGTAATTTATTTGAATTTTGTGCTGTTGAAGGGCAAAGAATCATAGAATTTATAAGTGGAACTAGTAGCAATTTCCTGGGGGGGGGGGGAGATCTGGTACTATTTTACTATTTTTCCAACAAAATTGCCTAGAGACTTCTTTGGACCAGTATGTAGGGGTATACCCAAGGCCGTAGCAAAGATGGGTTACTGGTTTCGAAATCCTCCCCCCCCCTGCGAATTTTGCCCCACTCGTTGAAACACAACAGAATGACATATAAACAAATTTTTAATGCTTATTTTAAAGTTTTCTTCTAACCCACCCCCTGGAAAAGATTACTCCCCTCCCCTGCAAATAAAATCTTGGATACGCGCTTAGGAATACCCCAATATACTCTATGTGCTCGAATATATTTAAGGAATAAAATGTTTCCTTGATTTAGATTGCCGGAAACACTGATTAATTTGCTTATCAGCATCCGTAAATAATACTTAAAATGTCACTCGCTCAATTGATTTTTTAATTTTTCGAAGATAATGCAATGGAAGTGAGGTTTATAAGGAAGTATCCAATCGAAGCAAAACAAGAATTGCAAAATCATACTAAGTTCAGTAGAATTTCACAGAAATGTTTACCCAGAATCACAAATCCTAGGATTGGATATCTGATTTGCGCAACCTTTATTTAAACATCAAAATCCAATGAACAATTTGAATCAGGAGATAACAAATATAGAAAAACACACTGTTACGGGTTATAAATAAATATGGTAGCTAATAAAAGAATAACACCAACAAAGATAAGAAAAAAAAAGAGTAAATAGATCCAAGTTGAAACCTTGTAAAACAAAAATAATATGTCTTTACATGAATTTATCGAATTGCACTGAAAACTGACCATGTACATCATCCGAACATTGACCGAAAATCTGATGACCAAACATGACAGACATAAAAAAACACTGGAGCGCAATTCGTATATTTTCGGTACGCAGCGAAACTCAAATTGTTCATGCTCCACAACTTACAGCCTTAATTTCTTTGATAATAAAATTCTCATAGCTTTTTTTCGGAATAGACTTTAGGACTCGTAATAAACTTTCTTTGATACTATTAAGAGGATTCGAAATAAAACTTACTGCTCCTGAATTAGCATTGTCAAACTCTTCTAATATGATAATTTTTTTTTAACAGATTTTTGAAACCTTCAGTTAATATAAGATATCAACAAAAATTCATGGTTTAGTCAATTTAGCGGTATTCTGCGCTTTCCAAAGGCTCCTCTTTTTGTGTGACCCTCACAGATCGAACAATAAACGAATGGCGGAAGTTTTTCAACCAAAATAAATTTTTGAAAAGACCTTAAAGTTAAAAAAAAGGTTTCGAGTTTGAAAGCCACGCTACTGGATTTTATATTAAAAAGATCCAATTTTCAGAAAAAAAACATGTAAATATAAATTTATAAACACAGCCTTCCTTTGCGTGAAAAATGTTCCCCTTGCTTATATTTCCCGGACACAAACAAAATTGTCAGTTTTACTGCGTAAACGAACAGTTTTGGTAACTACCTGTCTCTTAGACTAGAAATGTGGGAAGGTACACTGGAGCTAAAACTCAAACTAGCCCATTTCGGCTTCTTGAAACTCCAGAAAGAATCACCGCAATCTTTTTCTTAAGACTTCTTTTGCTCAATTACGCATTATGGTCTGCTTTCTATGTCACCACCTTTTCTAGATTCACGAGCTATCGGAAATGGCTGGGCATAGTGAGCATACTGGACATATGACGTGACGGAATGCTGAGTCCCTGTATGGCGACGCAGATCTACTTTTCTCTAGAAAAAAAGGGTAAAAATTTAGTTTATTTTACCCTTTTTTCTGCAAAACTGCAAGGATTGTCAGTACCTGACCTATCCTTTTCTCAGTCGTCTAATTAAACAGTTGGTGGTAACGAACTGTTGTAAGGAGCGACGCAGCTCAATAGTAACCGAAACTCTAGAAACTAATTTTGACATCAATATATACATAGGAAATTGGCTTATTATGCTGATTCCAAATATACAGGATTCGTTAAGTACAGGGCTACCCTCAGGGGCGAATCTCCAGTATTTTTTATGGGGGGGGGGAGAGGGGCCCATATCTGGATAGTCAAAGGGCATGGGATGTACAAGATTTTTTTCTCCACATTATTGGAGGGGGGAGGCAACTGCCCCCCTTGTCACCCCCAAACGACGCCCCCTGGTTACCCTTCAAAAGCTACGAGCCAGAGAAAATTTGCTTGATTTTCCAAAAATTGCAATGAATCTTAATGAAAATCACACTAACTAATTCGGCGTGTCAAAGAACCTTCCTGTAGAGGTTTCAAGCCTCTGACTACAAAAAACGTGGAATTTTATAAAAAAAAATTCCAGAATGCGTGCGTATTTATTTAATATAATGCTGATGTGTTTATTTGATGTGTGCATGAATGCCAGAATGCGGATGTGCGTTTATTTGTTTTTTTTTTCTGTTCCCCAGAGGTGATTACATCGAATCAATGGTCCTAGACGATCGGCTAAGGGCTCGTTCGAAGGGAAACTAAAGTTCTAGTGCCATTTTTAAGTGACCAAAAGGATTGGAGGGGAGTAAGACTATGCTAATTCTTAACCAATGCTGTTTTTTCTACCATGCCAAGAAATTCTACCGCTAAAATCTGAGTCATACTAAGCTTGATTTTTTATCTGATAATTTCTAGATCAAACAAAAAATGGCTTAACTTTTTTTTACATTTTTGTTTAGTATTTTGGATAAAAGATTAAATTAAGTTATTCGAACTTGTCAGTTCAATTTTTCTTTTGGTTCATTGTTTCTTTTGTTCGCTCAACTACCGACTCGTCTCAGTAGTAAAAGAAACTTGAAAAAACAGAATTTTGACACCAGTAGGTACATCAAAAGAGTGTTTTTTTTTATGCTTATTCCAAATATATAAGATTCATTAAGTTTAGAGTTACCCATCAAAAGCTACGAGCCTGAGAAAACTGCCTGATTTTCCAAAAAGGAGGTAACGCCTCCAAAAAGACAAAAAAGTTTTTATGAAAATTGCACCGTCAGATTCAGCATACCAGAAAAACCTACTGTAGCTTAGAGGTTTCAAGTTCCCATCAGCAAAAACACGGATTTTTTTTCTTTTGCCAGAAAAAACATCCCGAATGCGTATTTATTTATTATTACTTTATCTCAAGGATGATCATATCGAACCAATGGCCCTAGGAGATCGGGAGAGGGCGCATTCAAACGGAAATTAAAAGTTCTAGTGCCCCTCTTAAGAGACCAAAAAGATTGGAGGGTGACTCGACCACCTCCCATGTCCCCTTTTCCCCTAAATCATCCGATCAAAACTTAGAGACAGCCATTTTGTTCAGCGCAATTAAGAGGTCCAATAACTATGCCTTTGGGGGTAACATGACCTCTCACAGCCCCTGGGGAAAGGGCTATAAGTTATAAAATTTTTTTATAAAATGTTTTTATAAAAATGGCTATAAGTTATAAAATGTTTACACATAGTATTTGTTATTGGGAAGTATACAGCCATTTTTGGGGGGAGGGGGAATATTCTGCTGGGGGTGGGTTTACACGGGGAGAATTTTCCATGGGGAGTGAAGTTTCCGGGGGTGGACTTTGTAGGAGAGATTTTGCGATTGGGGTATTTGTCAGAATTCCTTTACGAAACTCTTTTTATTTGTCTTACTTCCTCTTTGCCGACTCAATCTTGCATGTGGAGATGTTCTGGGGAAAGTGTTCTGGGAAATTTTCAGTTGGGTTGGTATTGTCTGGAGGATTTTTTGTGTGGGTAGGGAGGATTTCCGGTGGAGAAATTCTTCATGGGGGAATTTTCTGCGGAAAAAAGTGTCCATTGGGAAATTTCCACGGGAATAACTTCCCACGAGGGGGGGGGGGGGTCTGTGAAAATATTTCCATGGAAGGAGGTATTTCCGGCATGATCTGAAAAGTGATTAGAAATCAAAATCTTCTTCAAATGAAAGTATGCTAATGAGAATTTGTTCAGCAAAGATGGAATTGTCCAAAGTGAAATTTTCGGTGGGGGGGGGGGGGGGGGGGTATTTTACGTGGGAGGAAATCTCCACGGAGGAGTCTCCCGTGAGGGGAGGACATTTGTCATAGAGGGGGAGCCAGATTTCTTGGCATTATTTGAATACAATTAGAAATAAAATGAAAAAAAAGTTTTTTTTTCAATTAAAAGTAAGGAGCAAGATTAAGACTTAAAACAAACATAAATTATTCAGTATATGAGGGGTTTTCCCCCCTCCTCAATGCCTCGCTCTTTACATTAAAGTTTTTTTTACTTTTAAAAAGCATTTTATTATTCTAATTAAATTGCCATCGTGTTTCAGGAGTCATTCTTACAGAATTGGGACAAAAAGCCAAACTTGAGCGTAAAAAAGTAAGGTATTTAGGGGGGGGGAGCCCCTCATATACGGAATAATTTCTGTTCGTCGTAAGTTTTCATATTGATCCTTACTCTCAGTTGAAAAACTTATTTTTTCATTCAATAGCACTGAGAGACAAGTCCAATTTTTTTTACCTGCTTGTCAAATTGGTTTGCGCTGGGTTCGAACCAGGGTATTGATAGGATTCTACTATCCGAGGGGATGACCTAATTTAATGAAAGAGGAGATCCTAAACTGTAGGCAAAGTTATATTTTCCTACTTTATAAAATTCACTGGGACATATTATTTCGTAATAAGAATGGAACTTGAACTTTCCTCAAACCTCTGGCAATGCCTCTGGTTGAAACATGGCTTTTAGGTTTGGTGTCTGTATTAGTTTAGGGGGATGTTGAATTAAATCAAAAGGCACTATGAGCATCCAGGTCGTCAAAATGGCGTATTTGCAATATTTTAGGAACGGCTATGGATATCAAGTTGAAAATTTCAGGGCATGTTGACAGGGATATTGAACTAAACCAAAGACGCAATGTGCACCCAGGCTGTCAAAATCACGTATCTGGAATGTCTCAGGAGCCTCTGAGGGCAATAAACTGAAACTTTTAGGAAAAATTTGATTACACCAAGTTAAAGGACACTATGTGCCTCCAGGTTGTCAGAATGGCGTATATGCAATTTTTCAGGAACGGATAAGGGTATTCAGTTGAAAATGTTAGGTAATGATGAAGGGGATGTTGAACTAAACCAAAAGAGAATATGAGCACCCAGGTTGCCAAAATACCGTATCTGCCATATCTCAGAAATGGCGTAGGGTATTAAATTGAAACTTTTAAGGAATATTGGGGAGGGGGCAAAGTGGAACCTGAATTATGGCTTGGGGAGAGGCTAGAGCTAAAGCAAAAGGCACTATGTGCATCCAGGTTATCAAAATGCCTACCTATCACAGGAGCAGGAATTAACGGTTTAAGGGGCCCATTTGAAAATTTGAGGGAATATTGGAAGGGGGAGGGGGTCAAATTTTTTTTAAATGTTTAGTTGGGGGCCAAGAGGAGCTTATCAAGGACAATAAATTTTTGAGGTAAAATGTGGCTCTCTTGATTCATAGTGCGGAAAATTCTTTTTTTTATGCTGATAACCTTCAAAATTTCAGGCCAGGAAAACACCTCAATTAAAATTCCAGAACCAAGGATGCCTCAATCAGGAGAAAAATCTGGTTGCATTGATTCTTGACATTCTGTTTTTACTAATTTTTTAATTGGCAAAAGAAAAAAAATCACGGCAAAACCATTTTATGAATGAGCTGAAAATGCATGTATTTGAACAAACAGGCACTTAAAACAAGATATAATCCAATAAGAATCTTAAAGAAGGTCGATCGATTTTCGTCTATATTCGGTTGCAACAAGAGGAGGGTAAGGATGGCCTTAGCCCTTTTAAAGGGTGAAAATTGTGCAGATTAGCAATCCATTGGAAAAAGTGTTTAACCTGCCTGATATCCATCCGTACAAAATTCTATTGTAAAAGTATTACTAAAATTCTTGGCAGAATTTTGTCCAAAATAAAACTAACAAGCCAAAATCTTAATTCTTAAGAAGAAATACCGAAAAACTTTACAAATATCCCTTTTATTAACCAAATAAAAACAACGTCAATGAATACGAACAGAAATTACTTGAAAAATCTTGTATAAAAAATATTTTTTTTTTTAAAAGTAAAAGTGAAGAGTAAAGTATGAAAAAGTACAGAGCCTAAATTGAGTAAAAACAAACAGAAATTAAGTCACTTAATAATTCATATTTGAACAGATATAACTATGAATGAATAAACGAGACCAAAAACGAACAGAAACTACAACAAATAATCAAGTCAAACTTAAAACAAACAGAAATTACCACAGACAGGAGTAGGGTAAAGGGCCCTCAAAGCCTTCTGATAGCCAGAACATCATTTGTGCTTACTAAAAATAAAGTATATTTCAAACATTTTCTCTTTGATAACGTTAATAAATCCAAAATTGCTGAGACTTCCTGGAACGAATACCATTATATATTAAACAATCAGTCTCCTTTGATTATTTCTTTTCAGTAATCTTGGGTATAATAATTTTTTTTTTTTGCAATGATTGTTGATTTTTGACAAATAAAATGCACAGCGTTTTCAATAAAATGTAATGACATTCAAGCCCTTTAGTAGTCCCGGAAGCCAAGCCGCGGCGACACGACAGCGATGAATGTGGGATTTAGTATTGGCGGAGGCGCGCCGCCAGGCGCGCCGCCAGGCACGCCGAAAATGTTTTGGTGGTTCGCCGCGGTGTGCCAATTTTTCTGATTGAAAATAATAAATAAAATCCCATTTCACCAGGCACGTTCAATCTCAACTTGATTTTAGTAAGTATTTTTAGCTGGTTGGCTAAAAATATACAAGAACAATATGACAAAACAGGGATTTGTTGGGCCGTAGGGAAAGGGTTCATGTTCACCGTCAATCAGACTAAGTAGAATTCTCCTTTTTAGCCACTAGACCCACAGAAACCTATGTTTTGTTTATGTTTAGCATCGCATCGTTCCTATAAAATCCTGTGTTTACTCATTTTCTTCTTGTTAATGATTTGGGCTAATCTCTGTATAACTTTCAAAGTTTGAAGTTCAAACATCTTCTGTTAATCAAATACATACGAAAAGGAAGTGAAAAAATAATAATAACAGCAAAAAAAAAAAAAAAAAAAAAAAAAAAAAAAAAAAAAAAAAAAAAAAACACTGTATACTAGTCAGACACCATGGAATCAAGAATTTAACACCAAAAATTTAAAATCAACGGTTAAAAGGAGGTTATTTCAGAGATGCCACTCTGAACAAGTTTAGTTTTGTCATGGATAAAAGTGAGTTTGTTCACTCTACTTGGAACCAGCATTGATCTTTTTACAGCCACTATCAGTCCTGTCGTGCTAAAAAGCCGTTCAGCTGGTGCACTTGTGGCTGGTACAGCCAGAACTTGACGAACGTAAACTGCCCCCCAAGGGATCTGACGTTTGTATTTTTTCCAGAAGGTTAATGTCTGGTTTTCATTTTCAAATAAGTTCAACCGGTTGGCTTCAGTAGCCAACGAGAAATAAAGACCAACCTGACGCCGGATCGTCAGGTTGATCTCTTCCTGTTCTGCAAGTGAATGAGCATCCTGACCGTTCATCGGTTGGAGTAGTTTTTTTTTTTATGGACCATTTCTTAGTGCCAGCAGATGAATAGAGCCTTTTCGCAATTGGTTCTGATGGTACCTCATTGTCGCTCGGAATTTCCACATCACTCACGTTTTCATTTTCTGTCTCTTGTGCATTACCGGTGCTAGAACCAGCAGCACCCACATTTACCCGTCACCAATCTCTTCAACAAATTCTTTGAGCTCATTTTCTGTCACACTTTTTTTTTATCATGTCTAATAGGAAATCTCATCGGTTCTGAGACGATTCAAGGAGGTGCTCATCAATTTCCTTTAGTCTAAAGGTCTCAAAATCCAATAGTGCTGCTGAGACCATCAAATCGTCTTGAGAAAAACGCTGATCAAACTTGGCCCTCAAGTTTTGCTTAAGCTCTGCTATTGAGAAATTTCATCTCCCTTTTCTTCCAATTGTGCCTTTAACATTCCTCTACATAACAAAGTAACGTTCACTGTCGGAAAGGACTCACCTTCAATTGCTTGCATTGTAGTAAGAAAAGCAGAAAGCAACATGCACAGGGCAGTCTTGAGCTCGGGATCATCTTCGTCCAAAACTAAGTCAGGTTTGCCAATTTGACAAAGGAGAGTCGATACAACAGCTTTATGGTTTAAAATGCTTTCCAACATTGTATATGTGGCGTTCCACCGCGTGGGAAGATCTCTTTTGGGCATCCTGTAATGGTCATTTCTTCCACTGCAGGGTATCTCCTCAGCCACATGAACAATGGGCAGCTCTGAGTCTGCATCTAAAACCTGATCAAGCTTGCTCAGTTCTTCAATCGCAAAAAAAGCTTCATATTTCTGTTTTTCGAATTCGCGGCTTAAATCAGAGCCTCTGTAAGTCAAGGCTCTGACAGTAAGTCTAGCCTTTTTCACCAAATCACAAACCTCTGTAACTTTTGACACTTTATCAACTGTGATCATATTGTGAAGCCCGTGTACAACACAATCTCTTGACTTCGCATCCAGAATTGTACAGACTCTAACTACATTTGCACCTCTATTACGCACCAAAGTTATGTCCGTCCCTCCAATGTCAATAAAGCTTAACACAGGCCCGATATTCCTTTCTAGTGTTGTCAGCTGTATGTCACTCATCATCAAAACAGTTGGTGGAAAATAGTTATATTCTTCATCTCAAAATTTGGAGTGATGTACATGAGTCTGTGACACTGATAGCTAAGATGACGGTGTGTATCCGTCCAGATATCCATAGCCATAGCTCCACTTCTAAACTCTGCCCTGTTGCCAATGATCTTTTTCACTGTTGTGAACGTTGCATCATATATGTCCTGCAAGCAGGAAATGGCCATGTTTCTTTCACTTGGCAGGTCTTTTGCACCTGCAATAATATCGTACTTTGCACAAAACTGTGAAAAGCCTATTCCCTTTACAATATTGAGGGGAAGATTATCCTGTGCACACAGCAAAGAAGATCTCTGCCAAGAACATACTTTGTTTCTGAAACCATACTAGCATTGGACCTTGGGGTCCCATGGAATGTTGCAAATAGGCTTCATCTTTGTGTCTGCTGAAATTATGTTGATAACAGTTTTTATATTTAAGAAACAGATTAGTCGGGATGACGGTTGAAGCCTGGAGGATTATATCGAAAAGAGAAAAAGAGAGAAAACAAAGGCGGCGTATTAGTGACGCCGCCACCGTAAGAATCAAAAGCGGTTTCAGCGAGATGATGCTAGCTTGGCGGCGAGCCACCGTTTTTTTCCGCGGCGTGTCACCGACTTTTCGGCGCGACTTTTGTTATATTGTTGTTGATGATATTACAAATTGAAACATGCTGTTTGAAATAAAATTGTTTTCAATAAAGCGCAAATGACACTTAGATATTGTTTTACTTTTGTTTATGTTCCCGTTCTATTTATTGTCATTCTTTAACAAAAGTAACAGGTATGGGAGAAGGAGGGGGACGTTCCTGCCACATTGTATTTCGTTAGCTGGTAAAACAGGTCAAAACCGTGTAATAATGTTGGAAATTGCCATAATTTTACCTCATTTTTACTTATTTTCCCTCAACTTTAACTTCATTTTAACCAACTTTATGGCGATCTTAGTAGGCCTACAGTTTTGTTGTACGTATACATATTTTTTTTTACTGTTTTACCGTTTTCCAATTTTTACAGTTATTTTGCCATTTTTTGTCTGATACAACAGTTGGCAAAAGAACATCAACTGCCAGACGACAAAAATACCCCCCCCCTATAACTGTTTTTCATACGCTCCTCTTATTTCAAACTTTTGGCAAAATTTACCCCGTCGTCCTTTTTCCCTGACTAAAGAAGAACCAGTGTTATACTTTTTCATATTTTAAATGCTACTTCATTAGGGAACATGATATTGGAATAAGTCTGTAGATTTTAGACTGCCAAATTGTTATCATAACTGTTTCATACAAAGTTCACACGCATGTTATACACAGGGTTGCCACCATGGTCAGTTCGTAAAGTGCCACAATTCCTCAAATTTGTGTGCTACACAGTAATTTTCGGTGCTAAAGTAGAAAAAACTGACCGTAATAGTGATAAAATAGTGCTAAAATAGCACTTTCGTGTTATTTTGGCGCTATTTTAGCAACCCTGAGCACGTGCTAGAGTACTAAACATAATGAAATAGTGTTGAAATAGCAGTTTCGTCCCACATTTTGCAACCCTGGGTATACGCACTTCAAATGTGGTTTGTTCTGACGTAACTATCACAAGCATTATGGTCATGTAAAATTTATTTACAACCAACCGATGTCTGTCTACTGACAAAGAACATAGTTACAGGACCTAAGGAATATCTACTGAAAAACAGGAATCCTATTGAAAATGCCATATTCGCTCTTTTCTTATAGTACCTACCCAAACCACCAGAGAAGTCTGCTAAAAATTCTAGTTTTGGGCACAATATAAGTATATACCAGTAGCGAAATCTTTTTCCAAACATGACACACATTTCATAGCGCGTAATCAGAGTCTGAGCATATATGTTTGATGTCAACGGGTCGTCTTACCCAAATTTCGATATTATGTGATCTGTGACTTTTTTGTATGTGGTGTTGGTAGTTGGTATTGATTTGTTATAAGGGTTTTAGACGAAACCTTTACAAAAAAGAAAAGTTTTGAGAACCTTACTGGGCAACAAAAGAGAAAAAAGCTCCAAATCTGGCTTGAGGCTTTGATAAATTTGATATTTTAAATATTATAAAAATTGTGATGTCTGACACTGTAGGAACTACATGATTTTTAGGGGAGCTTCGTCACTTCTTGCCACGTTGAATGTTAGAAACTAGATGAATGTTTATATTAGGTAAATGGACCGACGGAAATAAATGACGTAAAATTGACGGAAGAAAACTGACGGAAAATTGACGGTAAAAAATAATCCTCCGAATCAGTCGGTATAAATGACCAGTAAGTCGGTAAAATACTTTGCGGTAAAATAATTTATCGATATTAATGTGAAGTCCGAAAGATTGAAAATCAAAATCAAATAAAATCAATTTGCAGTCGGTTCAGGTTATCGTTTAAGTCTGATTTCGATCAGCTGAAAATAAGGACATTGTCAGTATAAGCAATGTAAGAGAAGCCAGTAATGTTAGGTAGAACAGATGGTGAGATATGATTGGAGATTGTATGTTTAAAAAAGATTGTGTGTCTCACATATCTTCTGACTTTGGTGGGTTCTGAAAATAGGCTCTTTATTTGTCAGAAACTGGGGCTCTTCATTTATCAGAAAATGTCAAATTTTCCTACCGAAATTTGAACATTTCATCACATTCGTACTTACATCACTGTGCAGTAGAGAGTGCATCGCTTGTATATGATTGATGCTACCGAACGCTTTTGATATTCCTATGATACACAAATAAAAAGTGACGTGTTTCTCCCAAAGTCTGCAAGTACGTTTCACAGAAGTCTTTAAGTCTCTGGACAAGCAACACCTTTTTGGAATCTTACTTACTTACTTACTTATGTCTCCTGCTGGGTGCTACTCGGCGTAGAGAGTGACATCGACGAGAGCGTTGAAAATTCGCAGCTTGGTTGAACAACTGATATTTGGTTTTTACCAAAGGTGACGGTTCAACCTGCCCATGGCAGAAGACACCTTGGATAGCCTTGCTTGCAGCTTGGGAAGAAAGAAGCCACCTGAAGAAATCGTGGATCCCAGGTAGGTAAACTTTTGGATGACTTTTATGCTAGTTGTTCCGTCCAGACTGATAGGAGAAATGACAGCAGGAGAAGACAGATCTACGACCATAATTTTCGTTTTGTTCCAGTTTATCTGCAGTCCCACAATTGCAGCCTCTTCTGGTAAGATTTGAAGCGCTTCCAGCAACTGATCCATGGAGTCCGCTAGATAGCCAGGTCGTCATTAAGATCAGCATCTGAGATGATGCAATCTCCAAACTTTGGTCCCAAGTTGAGACGTAAAGTCGTCTTTGTCATAACATGGTCTATGATGACATTAAAGAGCTTTGGGACCACTGCACATCCTTGACGGACCCCTGTCGTGATTCGGAAGAATGGGCTGCACAGGCCATTGACTTGAACGCAGCTCGCTGTGTCATGATGTAAAGCTTTGAAGAGTCTGCAGTATTTCTCGGGGAGGCCAGTTGATGCTAAAATCTTCCAAAGAACCTCTCGGTCCACTGAGTCGAATGAATCACGGAAGTCAACGAAGGTGAAAAAAGCATTCTGGCGGAACTCCGTGACTTTTCTATTATCTATCTAATCGTGAAAATCTGCTTAATGGTGGAACGGTCTGACATAATAGCAGCTTATTCAGGTCGCCGAATCCCACGAATTATATTCCGACAACGATCCAGCAGGACCATTGAGAAAATTTTTCCTGGGACTGACAGCAGAGTTATTCCATGGTAGTTTGAAAAGACCTTTCTAGAGCCTTTCCTTTTGCATGGGGGGATGATTACACCTTTCTGCCAATATATAGGAATTATCTCAGTTCGCCAAATTGTGGAGAACAGAGTGTGGAGAAACAGGAGCAATGTAGGACCAGCATATTTCAGCAGTTCAGAGCTCAAGCCACAAATACCAGCAGCTTTGTTATCCTCGAGTCTTTTAACTGCGTTTCCAATTTCTGAGGGGCTGAAAGGCTCATATGGAGAAACATCTGCTTCAGGCCTTTGACTAGTAGATTGGCTGGGACTATTATTTGGAGAGATAGACGGGCTAGTATTATTTAAGAGCGAGCAGAAATGGTCTCTCCACCTCTCAATACAAGTGCCCTCATCAGAGACAAGCGTCGCAACCAGGGATAGCACAGGTCCCAATGTAGGAGTTTTATTTTCAGTAAGATCTCGGAGATGCTTGAACAGGCTACCCACGTCTTTTTTTTCACTGCTAATTCAATTTCATCAGCTTGCCTTGTAACAAACTGAGTTCGGTCCCGGCGAATGAGACTGTTGCGCACTCCATTAAGCCTGACGATAAGTGACCATGTCCCCAAGGAGTCTTGCCCTCCGTCTTTGCTCTATACCCTCCAGTGTTATATTTGTTAGCCAAGATTTCTTTGGAAAACCTCTCTTGCCAAGCACCATTTGTGCTGCTTCGCTTGTCTACGATTTAAAATACTTCCAGGCTTCTTCAATGCTGCTAGGTGTGGCAAGGAGCTCGAAGCGATTTGATACCTCATTACTATACTTCAGGCGAGTATTTGGCTCCTGGAGTTTCGAAATATCTGCAGTAACTGGCCTTCCTTCTGATCATTGTGCTTGAAGGAGGATATGGACTTCAGCACACACAAGCCTGTGGTCTACGTTACCGTGCTAAGCTAATCTGTAAGTTCTGCAGTTCTTCAGAGATAATCTCCAGTGTTTAGACATAATGACGCAGTCGATCATCTTCTTTGTGCAACCGTCATTACTACACCACGTGTACTGGTGGATGGTTATGCGTTGAAAGTAAGTGTTTGCGATGACTAGGTCATGGCTCGGCATAGTTCAAGTAGGCAAAGGCCATTGTAGTTAAGTGGGTCGGGAGAAACAGGGCCAATTGTCCCACGCCAAACACCCGTATCATCAAGCACTGTTGCGTTAAAGTCCCCACGCAGCCCCGCCCCCCCGGGGGGGGGGGGGGAACTGTCATGAGACATCTGATGAGAGCAGAGTAGATCTCTTCCTTGATTGTGTCATCAGAATCGTTGGTCGGGGCATAGCATACGGCAATAGTAATTTTACCATGTTTGTGTCATCAGATGCGCATCAGATGCATCAGATGCACTTATAACGTCTTTTGCTGATGACACGGTGTTTACGATTACAGCTACTTGTCTGAACCAATTAATTGAGAAGACAAATAAGGCCCTCGCTGAATTGATAAGTTTTACAAATTCTAGTTATTTGGTAGTGAATATTTCAAAAACAAATTTCGTGACATTTTGTAGAAATGGAGTTTCATGTGTTTTAGATAATAAAATTGTTTTTAACGGTGAATTTTTAAAGCATGTAAATAGTGTTAAATATTTGGGCTTTAGTCTTGATTTTAATTTAAGTTGGAAATCACATTGTGATCTTGTGGCAGTTAAGATTTCAAGAGGGTTGTGTGTGATAAGAAGACTGAAAAATCAACTACCGTCAAATGTTTTACTTTTACTTTATCATTCTATTGTTAGCCCTTATTTTTCGTATGGTTGCATGCTATGGACTAGTAGTTTTATTTCAAGTTTTAGAAAGGTCCAAATTTTACAGAATAAAATAGTTCGTATTTTAGGTAATTATATTCAGTTTGAAAATAGCACGTTGAATTGCTTTACAAGTTTGAAAATTTTAAATATTTATCAGTTACGGGATTACCAGTTAGCAATTTTTATTTATCAATGTTTGAATAAGTGTTCACCGGAGGTATTTTGGGATATTTTTAAAGCTAACTCATCTTATCACTGTTATGAGACTAGAAATGCGAATGACCTTGCATCGGAGCTCCGGAATACTCAACGTGCTGCGTTTCTGCCTCGTTTTGCGGGACCGGGGGTGTGGAATTCCCTCCCGGATGCTATTAGACAAGTTGATAATGTAAGCCAGCTCAAGAGTAGATTGAAGCGTTACCTTTTGGGTTATAATCTGAATGATTAGATTTTTGAATTTGATTAATGTTTGGTATGAAAATTGTTTGGACAGATAATGGTCGCATTTTCACGAAATTACCCAGCCAAAGCGCACGGAGTCGGCTCTATAGCCTAGCTGATACTTATTGATTTTGTCATAGTTGATTTAGTTAGATGTATCTCATTTTTTTTTTTTTTTTTTTTGAGTGGATGTTTTAAGGATGATATGTGATATTTCTCACTTGCGATTTCTAGAGTGTAATCCTTTTAGAGTAGGAGATGTTCTTTATGTTGATTTAGTTCAAGGGCTGATTTTTCCCCGTAAAGAGATAATTTTTATGTGGATGTAGAGCTTTATAATAATGGATTTGCAGCCATCGTAAACAAACCTTCGGGTTTTTGTAGATGGCCGCTGTAAATTTGTTTGTATTTTTTTATGCTAAATAAATTAATTTGAAATTTGAAAATTTTGAAATTTGTGTCCAAAGCAGGCCTTCATTAGTGTGTCTGATACGGCTTCATGCAAGTGTAATGCCTTTCTTGCGAGACTATTTAGCGCAAGGCCAACGCCATTTCTTCTCGTGCTCCCTTGAGACCACAGAAACTAGTGATTGTTGTCTATTTTCTCTTCTCCGCTTCAGATAAGACGGGTTTCTGTAAGACCAGCAGTTGCCACTTTACTCTTATAGAGCTCTACGGAGAGTAAGTTCTTTGATGCAGGTGTATTGAGAGTCAAAACATTCCAAGTGGCTATCCGAAGCCCCCTTTGGTCCAGGAGATTTAGTCTGTCAGTCTTTCTGACGTCGTCAGCATGTCCGCTGACGCGCGATGGTCGAGATCTTAAAAGGAAGTCCGGATCCTAGGCTATTTTGTCACTATTCATAGCAGTTTTTTTTCAGGTGGAGGGTTGCTAGCCCCAACGACCCCAGGCCTGAAATCTAGTTAGAGCCAGGTTAAACCTAGATACCAAGATTCCTGGGGTGGGCTCCACACATCGCAACAGGATGTGGCCACTCTGATCTCCAGAAAGTCCAGTAACTCTTTCGGGAAAAAGGGTGCATTAAAATGCTATACTAGAAAGTCAAGAAAGTCACCATCTAGTAGTGTCAAGAGTTAATTTACGGTTGAAATTTAGAAGGGTAGCTACTTTTTGGGTAATTATGAAGCAGATAATTTAAAATTCAACAATACAGAGGATGGTTGGAACAATCTTAGGAAAAAAGTTTGTGAAGTTGCGTAGGCTTCTTAGAGGGAAAGTTTGAAACGCAGCGAGGAGAGTTGGAGAAAATACCTTTGCCTTGGTACAACAGAGAAGGGATTTATACAAGCAGTTTTTAAGTGATCGGTATTATGAGGTTAAAAGGAAAATAAGAGGAGAAGAAAAGCCATTAAAGCGCGAAATAAGGAGATGTGAGATAGAGGGCTTTGATAAAATGCCAAAGATCTAGAAGATTCAGCCTGACGGCATAACCGTTAAATACTGTAATGGGGTGCTAAGAAATTGAGAGTAAGCTTGGACTTGTCATACTTAAAGATAGGAATAGGGTCTCAGTTAGTGATAAGGCAAGTTTCAAAGAGAGACGGGTTAAGCAGCTTTATCTCCTGCTCCGCTTCCTTTCTGTCCTTCACAACAATTTGGAATTGACTCTATGGTTTTATTGTTGGGACAATATTATATTTAGGCAAAACTACTGAGGAAATACTACTACCAAGGAAAATTCCTTAAGAGCCTTAATTTTAGAAAAAACAATATTTATGTGAATGACGTTATTTTTATATACAGCAATATTGCAAATACGTTGTAACACTTGTCAAACTTATGTGTAAAAATTGAAGATTTTCATATGTGAAGAAGTTTATATTAAATTGCTTAAAGAGCAAAAAACAGGCAGTTGCAAAAATATTTGCATATGTTTTGAGAAGGGATTGAAACAATTCAAAAACCTTAAAAAAGAAAACCAAAAGTTCGAAGCTTAGTAGAAATCGTTGTTAGAAATCAGATTTGCTGTAATAATCAAATATCTTTGAATGGACGCCAGTATGAAAAGACATTAAATTGCGTAAAGAGCCAAAACATTGTAACTGCAAAAACATTTGTATGTATTCTAACAAGGGATTACAACAATTTAAAAACCTTAAAAAAGATAACTAAAAATTTAAAGCTTAGTAGAAATCGTTGTTAGAAAAATATCATTACCAAATTTCGTATCTTTTAAGTATACGCAATGTCTTTTTAAGACATGAAAAAAAGTCGAAAATTTTTTTAAGTTCAGTTCAGAATCGCTAAAGTTAAAGTAATCGCTAAAGTAATCGCTAAAGTTGTTTTAGTTAATTTAAAATTAAAGTTGTTGTTTTTGATTCCCTGTTCGTTAACAGCTACATTGAATTTGGTGTTCTTCTTCTTTTCTCTCTTTTTCCATCGTATCAGTAGAGTGAACCTAAGCCCGCCTTTCTCTACACATCTTTTTGAATTATTTTGTTTATAACATGACTGTTAGAGAATAAATAGAATAGTTGCTCTTTTCCTTGTTCTTTATTAGGATTGCGTTCCTCAATTTTACCATTTATAACGAGCTGAAGTTTTTCTCCACTCAAGTTTTTCCGCTCAAGTTTTTCCACTTTAATATGAAGTTTTGCGACAAGAGTTTTTAGCCTGTGCCAGCTATCCCAAATATCAACTATGTTAGTACCTGGTATTAATTCACCGTTTTTAATAGTGATCTCTCCATGACCAACTTGCCTACCTCTTTTTCTTATTCCTAATATTTTTCGTTGCTCTTTCAATCGGAACCTCGCGAAAAGCGATGTCTTATTGCCTTCTTGTAAAAATATTATCTTAGTTCAAAGTTATTATTGCATCCTGGAAACAAACCTTTTTGGCTTAATTCGTAAAGTACGTATCTCTATATTGTTGTCCTATTGTGGTCCTAATAGTGTAATTCTTGTTTTGATCTGAATCTTTTTTCAGGAGTCATGGGCTACTTTAGTTTTTACTATGGGGCGTGATCGTCTCTTAATAGTTAGCTAGCTACCGCTGCATCCCATATTATGGGCTGGAAGTTCGTTCTTTACTGTAAACTCTTTATTATAAAAATTCGATAATTGAGCCCTTATGTAACCCGGATTAAAAAATTATTATCATATCTTATATGTAACTTTTATTTTATAAGTCTTCGATAGTCTAATGGTAAGTATGCCCACTTGTTACCTAGGAAAAGGGGGTTCGATTTCCCGTCGGGGAGAACTTTTAATATGTTGAATTAAAAGCACTATCTTTTCAATTTAAAATTTAAAAAAGAAACTTGTTTATTTACATTCTAGCTAAAATAATGAAGATAATATGAATGAACCACAGTGTTCAGTTTCTTTGAACTTGAGTTCGTTTTTTAACTATAAATACAAACAGGAAAAAGCTTACGGCTTTTTCTTCTTTTAAATAGTAAGAGACGAAACTCAAACAATCAAGTAGCTCACTAAGTCCAATGTATGGAATGGTTTGTTATTTCAGTGCTCGTCTTTTAATGTAAACATTTTCCATTGCATCTATAAACTGTTCCGCAGTTGCCAATCCATACCTTGGAAGCTTTTCGTTAAACTGACAACATTTCTTTTGGATATTACTATGAAGCTTTGCCAAAGCATTTCTAGCCGACTTTTCAACAGCATCCGCTCTTTCAAAGAGAATTTTAATCTGTAATTTTGAATACTTTTCGTGATCCAGATAAAACCTGCGTAAAATGTTTCTCAATTTACAAAGATCAGCCTGCATTTTTGCCATCTTCTTGTATTTCTGAATGTAATTTTTCCCTTTGTCCTTATGCGTTCTTCGGTAAAACCTCGCAGAGAATTTAATTTTTTTTATTATAGCTTTTGTCACCCCAGTATCTACCCATTATTCTGGTAGCAAGTTTTTTCTTATGTTTGTTTCGGTAATCTATATCGTTATCATACCGTTCCTTGCTCTTTTGTTTGACTGTCTCAATTTTTGCATGTCTATAAACTACATCATTATAATAACGCTGTTTGTCACTATCAATTTTCGCATCTCGATACGCCTGGTCGGTTGAATACCTTTGCTTTTCTCTTTTCAAGATGCTATCTCTGTTTTTTTGGTAGTACTCTTTTTTTAACTTGCGTGTAGCTTGCTTGATTGAAACCATTATGTAACCATTAGTTGAATTTTTATATCCCGTATCAAGTATCAAGAACCTAACAAAAAATTAAACTAATTTTTAAATTTTCAGGTATTTTTCTAGTCTAAATTAAAAGATTAAAACTATTGTTCAGACACCATAAATATTTTTGCAGTTTATAACTTTAGCGATTCTGAACTAAAAACGAAAATAAAATAAAAATTAATTTTTTCAATTTTTACGTCACGTCGCTCATTAAGTCATAAACCTATTCTGTACTATTATTAGTACACAATAGGTTTTAGATATTACGTCATGTCACTTATTACGTCATATATGGTTATTAGTAGATAATCGGTAAAATATTCGTTCTTTATTATAAATAGAAAGAAAAAAATACGCCGTATAGGCAGAATGTTGTAGTAGCTGCCACTTTTCTTGATTTTCAGGCCAATATATTTTCCTTGCTAATCAAGCCAAGGAACAGAAAGTTTCCTATACAGGTGTTTCAGACATGGCAGTTCTAATGGTGTACTTTTTGTTTTGATTTGACTTTTTTTTGTTAGGAGTTATGGGTTTTTATATTTCTTAACACTGGACGCGATCGCCTCTTACTAGGTTGCTAGCTATCGCTGTAACCCGGATATTATATTACAAACAGGAAAAAGCCTACGGCCTTTTCTTCTTTGAAATAGTAAGAGACAAACCTCAAACGATCAAGTAGCTAACTAAGTCCAATGTATGCAATAAGTTTTTATTCCTATGATCGTCTTTTAATGTAATTTTAGAAATAATTTATTTTAGTTACTATAGATTTTTAACCCAATTAATTTCCTTTAAAATGAGCCATTGAACAACTATCTACGATGTTCCAGTGCCAAGTTATCTCTGGAAACAAAGAAAAAAAA
>JAQQPU010004547.1:0-48053 GCA_029168905.1 Artemia sp. Kazakhstan ARC1039
AATGCTCTCAAACGAACTGTTATCTCAGGTTTGAAGCAAAAGCATTATGAGGAATGTTCACGAGGTGAAATTGTGTCATAGCAGATAATGCGTACGGTACTTTCATTTCGACAAAGAAGTTACGTAAAATTCGAGCTAATAGTTCACAGAAATCAAGTGATGTCACTCCCGGTCAGATTCAAAGGGAATTGCACCCCCCCCCCCATGAAATTAGTATGGCTCCCCTACTGTTAGTCAGTAACAACCAAGTCTAAATTAGAAGTGGACCCAGAATTATGGATATAAGTGAAATTTCAATCATTCGGAACAACAGACATACACGGCGGCAAATAACTAGTAAGCCTCTGCGAGAAGGAGGACTTAGATTTTGAAAGATCAGTATTAAAATCGCCACAAATTGTCAACTTTTACCAGCAGACCATATTTGGTGGATAATCTTTAATGGCGATACGCAAGCGATAGCATATTTCTGGGAAGAATTATCACAGTTATCTGTTGGTATGTAAACACAAATAAGCACCATGTTGCTAAAATAAGCTGCAACAAAAAATCAGTAATAGCGTGAAGCTTGCATTGATCCTTTTAGGACCTGCTGACAAAATACAGCCAGAGGGCTGACCTACGGTGGATCTAGCCAGGCGAATAAAAACTTCTGATCCGTCGAAAGTTCAAACCTTCTCGAGTTATCAAAATTTAGATAATGCTCAATAATACAAACTGTATCAAATACACCAACGACTAACTCTAAAATATATAATTCTTTTCTTGCTTCATCAATGTTTTTAAGCGAAGAACATTATCCCACGCAGAAACTACGGTTATTAGCGCCTTGCCTGTAATTGTGTATCACTTTGACCCTCTGTTGCTCGTTTTTTTTTCAGCTCTTTACCTTGACAGCTGGAATCGCTATGGCCGAAATCTCTATATAGTAAACTTACAGATCTTTACTGAAAGCAATATATATTTAAAGTAATTTGTCTTTTATGATTATAACAATGAAAAATAAATAGAGTAGCGAAAGATCTCAAAATTATAACGATTGCATTTCCTAATATCAATCTAGTTCAATCAGGCTGATATGCACTAAAGTTCCGTTAATATTTCTTCTTTCGAGATATATTTCTTTAATATACATAAAAGAGCCGAATAGATTCGTTAATGCAAAACCTCAATTCAAAGAATAAAATGGAATTCTCCAAAACGTTAAACTATTCATTGTCTAGAGGTAATTGAGGCATCATTGCTCTATATGTTTAAATGAAATAAAGCTAAAAGAAGAATTTAGACCTAAATCTGTTGTTTATTTTAACTTGAAAATTTTCTTTAGAGCGGTCTTGACTGTTATTGGAAATGTAGTTTTTGCTTATTATATTTTTAGTTAAAAAGTAAATCAAAAATTAATTTTCTTTTTAATTTGTTATAACATTAACAACCACACAACAAAGAAAAGTGTCGTCCCGAGACCTTTCTGTTTTTTATAAAAACTGGTGCTTCCTTTCGCTTTTCTTTCCTTATACACAACAAAGAAAAATAACATCCCGGGGCTAATCAGTATTTTTGATGGTGATTCCTTTGTACTGTTCTTTCGTTTTACAAACTCTAAAATATATTTCATTGAAAACAATTTGTATTTTGAAGAGTATAGTTTTTATATGGCTATATACAGGATTATTTTCGGGGGAGGGACTACGATTTTTTCAGGGAGGTGTTAACAAAAAAAAATTACAATGCGCATCGAAATTTCTTTATTTGCATTTCTATTGCCTTTGTATTAGTAGAATTAGACTTTGAAAAAGGGGTGGGAAGATGAAACCCTGTAATACCTTTCACTCTGAATGCCTTATTTTTGATGTTCTGTTCGAGGGTATCAAAGTAACAATATCAAAGTGTCAAAGTAAAGAAAGGATCAAAGTTAATAATTTATCAAAGTAAACAAAGTATCAAAGTAACAATAAGCAACTTGCACAAGTTACAGTCATTGCACCGTAAATCGAAGTTACCATATAAATAACCAAATCCAAGTATTAAAGTAACAATAATTAATTTCCATAACTCAGAGCCATTTCCCCAGGGTTGGGGGGAGGGGAGTCATCCCCGAAAATATAGTTATTTGGCCTTTGAACTATTTTTTCAGAGGCAACGTCATCGTGCCACAACGCTAAAGGCCATACGACTCCAGTATTTGATTATTACATTTTTTCCAGAGGCACTTCCAATGGAAAGGGTCGTCGTATAAACTTCAAACGGAGCTCATTCGATTAGAAATCGAGAGTCCTAGTGCCCTTTTTTTAAGAGTTAGAAGTGATCGGAGGGCAACTAGCCCCCTCTCCACGCCCTTTTTTCCCAAATGCATCCGATCAAAATTTTGAGATAGCCATTCTGTTAAAAATAGTTTCATGATTACATAACAAAAACTTTGGTGTCGACACAACCCCGAAGGGCCCCGGGTCAGGCGTTGTAAATTATGCCTTGGGGGCATGTATGGTTCTTATGAAAGGAATGCTCGTATAAACTTCAAAGAGGGCCCATTTTATTGGAAAATGAAATTTCTATTTCACTTTTCAAGAGTCAAAAGATATCAGAGGGTAGCAAATCCCTCCATCCACACCTTTTTTTCCCAAATGCTTCTGATAAATTTTTGAGATAACCGTTTTGTTAAAAATAGTTCAAAGCCCTTGAAGCCCTTTTGAGCCCCTCCTCCAAGCCCTTTTTTCCTCAAATTTAACCAGTAAAAACTTTGAGATAGTCATTTTTAAAAATTAGTTCAAAGACCATATAACGGAAACTGCGGGGTCGACACAGCCCCTCAGGGCCAGAGTGTAGGCGTTGTAAGTTATGCCCTGGAGGAATAAATGGATCTTATGGAAAAGATGCTAGTAAAAACTTCAGAGAGGTCTCATTTGATGGGATATTGAAAGTTCTAGTTCAGCTTTGAGAGTTAAAAGGATTAAAGGGCAACTAGCCCCCCCACCCACATGTGCCCCATTTTCCCAAATGCACCCTAAAAAAATTTGAGATAACATTTTTGTTAAAAATTGTTCAGAAGTCAGAAAACAAAAACTCAGGTGTCGACACAGCCCCCCAGGGCCAGGGGGCAGGCGTTGTAAGTTATGTCCTGGGGCATATATGGTTCTTACGAAAGGGATACTCGTACAAACTTCAGAGAGGGCTCATTTGGTTGGAAATTGAAAGTTTGAGTTTACTTTTTAAGAGTCAAAAGAGATCCGACGGTAACTAGCCCCTCCCTACGCCTTCTTTTTCCAAACCCATCTGCTGAAAATTTTGAGATAGACATTTTGTTAAAAATAGTTCAAAGGTTGGATAAGAAACTCTCCGGTGTCAATACAACCACCCAGGGCCCGGGAGAAGGCGTTCTAGGTTATGCCTTGAAGGCATGTATGGTTCTTGTGAAAGGGATGCTCGTAAAAACTTCATAGAGGGCTCATTTGATTGGAAATTGAAAGTTCTAGTTCACTTTGTAAGAGTCAAGAGATTGAAGCGCAACTAAGCCCCCCACGCCCTTTTTGCCCCAAGCCCATTCGCTACAAATTTTGAGATAGCCATTTTTTAAAATATTTTTAAAAACTAGATAACAAAAACTGCGGTGTCGACACAAACCCCCATGGCCCGAGGGGTAGGAAGTGTGGTTCTGAGAGCGTGTATGGTTCTTATCAAACGTATGCTCGTATAAACTTCAGAGAAGGCTCATTTGATTGGAAATTGAAAGTTCTCATTTTCTTTTTAAGAGTCAAAAGATATCCGAAGGCAACTATCCCCCCCACGCCTCTTTTCCCCCAAATGTATCCGATAAAAATTTGATATAGCCATTATGTTAAAAATAGTTAAAAGGCCAGATAACAAAAACTCCGGTGTCAACAAAGCCCCCCAAAGCCCGAGGGCAGGCTCTACAAGTTATGCCCTGGTGGTATATATGGCTCTTATTGAAGGGATGCTCATATAAACTTCAGACGGGGCTCATTTGAATGAAAATTGAAAGTTCTAGATCAATTTTTAAGAGTTAAAATAGTCCGGAGGGCAACTATCCCCGCTCCCACGCCCTTTTTTGGCAAACCCATCCGATAAAATTTTGAGATAGCTATTTTTTTAAATAGTTCAAAGGTCAGATAAAAAAAAACTCCGGTGTCGACACAGCCCCCAAAGGCCCGGGGGGCGTTATAAGTTATGCCCTGGGGCCGTATATGGTTCTTATGAAAGGGGTACTCGTATAAACTTCGAAGAGGGCTCATTTAATTTGAAATTAAAAGTTCTAGTTCAATTTATCAGAGTCAAAAGAGATCGGATGGCAATTTCTTTTGATATGTGATCTTTGAACTATTTCAGTTTTCGATATTTGATCTTTGAACTATTTTTAGAAAAACTGCTAACTCAAAGTTCTTATCAGACGGGTTTGAGGAATTTAGGGCGTGGAGAAGGGGGGGGGACTAGTTGCCCTCTGATCTCTTTTGACTCTTAAAAAGTGAACTAAAACTTTCAGTTTCCAATCAAATGGGCCCTCTTGGAACACCTGCCCCCGGATCCTGGGGGTTGTGTCGACACTGGAGTTTTTCTCATCTGACCTTTGAACTATTTTTAAAAAAATGGCTACCTCAAAAATTTATCCGATTAGTTTGGATAAAAAGCCTAGGGAGGGGGGAGGGATTAGTTACCCTCGAATCTATTTTGATTCTTAAAAAGTGAACTAGAACTTTCAATTTCCAATCAAATGAGCCCTCTCTGAAGTTTATACGAGTATTTTTTTTCATAAGAGCCATATATGCCCCCCAAGATATAACTTACAAGGCCTGCCCCGAGCCCTGGGGGTTATGTCAACACCTGTTTTTTTTATTGGATGCAATTGGAGAAAAAAGAGCGTGAGGGGGGGGGGGCATTTGCCCTCCAATCTCTTTTGACTCTCAAAAGTTGAACTAGAACTTTCAATTTCCAATCAAATGAGCCCTCTCTGGAGTCTATACAAGCATCCCTTCCATAAAAACCATATACTCCCTTTATTCATAATAAACAACACCTGCCTCCGGGCCCTGGGAGGCTGTGTTAACCCCAGAGTTTTCATTACATGATCTTTGAACAATTTTTGAAAAAATGGCTATTTCAAAATTCTTATCAGATGGGTTTGAGGAAAAAAGCGTGGCAGGGGGGGGGCTAGTTGCCCTCCGATCTCTTTTGACTCTTAAAAAGTGAACTATAAACTTTCAATTTCAAATCAAATGAGCCCTCTCTGAAGTTTATACAAGCATCCCTTCCATAAGAACCATATATGCACCTATGGCATAGTGCTCAGAGCAATAGTGCTCACTGAAGACGTTTTGGGTCTTGTTTCAGTAAAATGCTATTGGAAATCATCTTTATTTAAATATTTTTAAGCTTTTGTCAAATCAAAAATAACAGTTATTAGGCATTTGGCCGAAAATTGTCTCTCCGTGGGCAGTGCTTTTTTTAAAACTGGCTAGATTCACCGTTATAATATAATGTTAAAGCAACAAACAAGTTTTATTTTAGAGTGTTTTCAGTTGAAGGTGATAAAAGTATAAATAATTCTTTACAGTAGGTCGAGTGCTCGTACAAAGTGATGTGGGAACAATGTATTAGTTATTTTTTGGTTTTTCGTTTTTTAGACCAGGGCACTGCTTATAGAAAGAGTTGCCCTAGAAACTTTGAAAAGAGCTCATTTGATTGCAAATTGAAGAGGCTAGTGCCCTTTTAATAGTCAAAATTCATTGAAGGGCAACTAACCCCCTCCTACGCCGATCATTTCCCCAAAAATATCCAACCAAAATTTTGAGATAGCCATTCTGTTCAGCGTAGTTGAAAGGTCCGGAAATCATGTCTTTGAGGATGACACCCCCCCCCCCTCAGCGCAAGGGTTGTATGTTATGCTCCGATGGCATATAAGTTTCTTATGGAAAATGTGGTCGTATAAAATTTTGAGAGGGCTCATTGGATCGGAAATAAGAAGTTCCAGTGCCGTTTTTAAGAGTCAAAGTGATAGGACGATACCCCCCCCACGCCGTATTTTCCTTAAATGCATTCGATAGAAATTTCGAGATAACCATTTGTTCAAAAACAGTCAAAAGATCACATAAGAAGGCTTTTGGGGTTGACGGAATCCCCCAGAATCTGAGGATTAGGGTTGTAAGCTATTCCCCAAGGGTAAATACGTTTTTTATGGAAGGGACGGTCGTGTGAACTTTAGATGAGGTTCATTTTATTGGAAATGTATATTTCTAGCTCCTTTTTAAGAGTCAAAAGTGATGGAAAGCATGGGCGCCCATATGGGGGGGGGGCGGGGGGGGGGGGGGGGCCCCCCCCCCCCCCCCCTGGCTGAATGATGCTGCCTTATTTTTATATTTTTGTTCTGAGATTTCTCTTATATAGCATTAAAAGTGCCAATTAGACGAGATTTGCCCCCCCCTGGAATTCAGCTTATGGGTGCCCATGATGGAGAGTAACTAGCTCCTCCCCTCCCTGATATTCTCTTTTTTCAAAACGCACTCAATTGATATTGTGAGATATCCATTTTGTTACTTATAGTCCAAAATTCGTATAGCAATGTCTATAGGGTGGACACAGCCTCTCAGAGCCGAGGGGCAAGGGTTGTAAGTTATGTTCCGGGGCATACAAGGGTCTTATAGAACAGGTGGTTGTATGAACCTTGGATTGAGCTCACTTGATCGGAAGTTTTAGTATTCTTTTTAAGAGTCAAAATTGAATGGAGGGTAATCAGCCCCCCCCCCCAAGCCTATCATTCCCCAAAACACATCCAACCAAAATATTAAGAGAGCTATTTTGCTCAGCATTGTTGAAAGGTTCAGTGGTTATGTCTAAGGGGATGTTAAACTTCCCACAGTACTCAGGGCAGTGGCTGTAAATTAGGCAATTTGTCCATTGTTTTCCTATAGCATATGTTATTGAGAAAGGTATGCTTGATTGAAATTTAGTTTCCAAGAAGACAAAGGGCATTCAGGTGAGCCTTTCAGAGAATTTTGAGGGGAGTGTTGAACAAAATCAAAAGACGTTATATGTATACTGATCGTCGAAAGGGCGTGACTTAAGAATATCTGAGCATAATAATTCAGGAAATGACAAGAAAGGTAGTCAAAAAGGCAATATTTGCATGCTACCAATTCTAATACAACTACCACCACTACTACTACTTCACTACTTCATTTACAATTTTGAAAGGAGACATTCGAACTAAACCAAAAGACGCTATGGGGAAGATCATCTGACAAAAAGGCAATATGTGCACACTACTGCTATTACAACTGTTAATGCTACATTTACTACTACTACTACTACTACTTCTATTGCAACTCGATGTAAGGCTAAGAGCATTGAGATGAATATTTCAAGAAGTATATGAACATACAGTTTATCAAAAAGACATATCAGCAATGTCATAGCAATGGCTAATTGTATTAAGTTGAAACTTCCAGGACTTGATGAGGAGTTCAAGACTCCTCATCAAGACTTCTGGTCTTGGCTTTGGGGAGTTTCCATCCCCCCTCCCAAAAAAAAACAATAGAAATGGGCCGAAATAAAAAAAATCAAGAAAATTTGAAATCCATATCAACAAGTCCCTGGATAGAGGGGAACGTAATGCGTCAGACAAACTTAAATGACAAATTCGTATCTCCAAAAAATCGGCTATCTTTACCGATCAGCTTGAATTTTATAACCGTTCTTCTATAGCTCCTTATAGTCTTATATAAGTCTTTCTATAGCTAAAAAATAACAATAAAAATTACATCGTGGTGTTTTACTAAGTAACTCTTTTACGGTCAGGCACAATATACTGCCAATACTATTAATGACTCATTGCAGCATCAAGCTACCTAAATCTAATACAGCTACGCACGCTCTCCCTCTATCCCAGTCTATCCAATGACTCCTTTTTAACACCCTCTCAAGAAGTTTTAATTTCCTTTAGATCTTTCCTTGCGGCTCCTTCCATCCCGTTTGGGGACGAACGGCTCTTTGTTTTGTCCTAAACGGTTGGTCGACCTTTGGGCCTCTGTAGTCCTTCATCTAAAAAACATGATCTAGGCATCTCAGCCTTTCTCTAATTATAGCCCTAGAAATATTTTTCGTGCAGCCAACTGTTTCGAATACGGTCAGTCAGACCGGTACCTAAAACAATCTGTTGACAATTTCTCTTGAAACCTCCGTCTTTCGGAGCTTCCACGTTTCAGAACCATTCTAGACCACTGTCATCACTGTAGATTCCTATATTCTAATCTTAAATTCGCAGATATATCTTTCTGTTCTTCAAAATATTTTTGTAACTGTGAAAGAACACCCTTGACCTTGACTGTTCTTTTTTAATATCGTAATTACATCCATCATCTTTACTAATAATACTACTTAGGTAAATTAAGCTATCCACTTGATTAATCTTCTCGTTACCAAAATCACATCATCACCATCACTTAATCCCGATCGGAGTGACTTAGCCTTCTTAACGTCAATTTTCAAAACTATATTTTCACCCTGAGCTCTCAAAATCTCTATGAATTCTTTTGTTTTTTCTAAAATTTCCATCGCTCAAATCATCAGGATAATCTAAGTCTAGGAGAGTTCTGCTTTCCCATTTTGATTCCGTGCTATCTTATTGCCTTTGCTGTGCTCTATAGGACAAAGTCCATCAAAATGATTAATATGAATGGGGGATAAAACGTAGCCCTGCTTAATTCCTGATTCAATACGAAACCAAATGCTGTATCCTTAACTGCAGCAATGTTATTCTCGTACATAGCCCTAATCACGGTAATATATTTATTTTGTGTACCATGCAAGGACAGGACCTTCGCCAAAGCTCTTCAGTCGGCCAAATCAGACACTCATTATTCGTAAAACTGAGGAAAGGGGAGGGGGGTTTGATAACTTAAGCATTTTCGTAATTATTAACCTTATTAGTCCGATAACTTACTTTTATTATCCTAAAACTACAATAAAGATAAATGAATGAAGATAAGTAATATTTCTATTCAGTTTTCTTCTAAGTGGTGTTGTGAGATTTTTACAACGCTAGATGATGTTGGGTACTTTTGCAGAAATAATCTCGTTTCTTTCTCTGACACTAATATCTTCTTCTTTTCCTCTAAATTTCGAGCAGTCTAGACGCCTAATCTAAAGAAAATAAACAACCTTCTTTATTTAGTGTTTACCAAGTTCTTTGTATTTTGATTCCTATCAGGTCATAATTTTTATAATACTCTTTTTATTATGAAGTATCATTGTTTCTACAGATAAAAGGGAAGATGAAACTATTTTTGTTTTCGTCAAAGGACTTATCCATAAATTGGAATTGATTACTAATACTTCTGTCATCAGTATGTTACACCAGATCCTGAGCGACTTATTTGCATGATTTTGACCTTTATAGAATTTTTTTTATAATTAAGCATGTTAATTCTATTCTGCTTGGTCCTTCATTAACTTTGTTACTGAATTTTTAATTGCCATAGCCTAGATACACTTATTGCCTGACCTAGTTACTGAAAGTGAAAACTCAAATAAGGTAACCCTGCAATTCCAGGAAAATATTTTTTTTCAGATTCATTTATATATGGAAAGTTCTATTAGCCTGTTTAATAAGGTTTGATACCAATGCAGTAGAATGCTAGACCAGCCTACTGTTTAGTCTGAAGACTAGCAGTTTTGAATTCTCCTCCTCAGTATTCCCCTTTCATAGTAGCTATAATAATTTAAATTAGCTAAAACTTTTCGACATGGTAAGTCAGCCTAAATAAGACATTTGGTTAAAACTACCTACTTGAGACCTCTAGAAACAATGTATAACTTAGTTTTACTTTTCAGGGATGAATGTTATTGATCAAAACAAATTTGATATTATTATATTTCAAGTGAGAAAGCCATATCAGTTTTCTTCAGGGGGTGGGGGTCATTGTCTTTAGAAGACTAGCCTATTAAAAGTAAGACTATAAAAAATATGCAGGTAAAATATTTGACTATTTTTTAAGTGTTACAGTCAACTAGTTAATGAACTAAGACTGGTAGCCTATATGCAGGGTAATAAACTACTTTATGAATTTTGAACTAAATAAATATTAAAAAGAACAAAAAATGACTATCCTTTATATGCCTCCCACTTTATAGGCTACTTATTGTAAGCTGTTGAAACAATGTATAACTTAGTTTACAATATTTTACAAAAAGTATCAGAGTAAAGAGAGACTCTGACATTTGTTTACTTCTAAGTTGTAATTCAAGTTCTGACAAGGAAAACATAAGTTTAATTTAAAACTAAATGTAATTTATTAGCTTTATTTTCTAAAAGATCTGTTCTCCCATATAGGTGAATTGTATTGTAATTCTCTCATGTGTATTAACAAAAGCAAAAATATAGGCATATATATTAGCTGGCTGAGTTAGAAGATACCAAATTTCTCTTCTAAGAAATTATATAGGTCAAGGTCCCCCCCCCCCTCCAAGAAAAGAAGACTAAAAAAATAATAGAAAATGTTGACCCAACAGTCTTGTTTTCAACATTTCAAGTCCTTATAAAAAGTCTCTAGTACCACCCCCCCCCCCTCTGCTTCTGTTTCAACCAGGTTTTATCAAATATTGCATAGAAGCTTGGTAAAAGATCTCATAAAGTTAAAGGTCCCTTTGAGGAGGTTGAAAACAATGTATGACAAAGTAATTACTACTTGTTATAATTCAAAACAAATATATATTTTTTCCATTTGAAAGAAAGCTTAGCTATTTTATTCAGAAATATAAAACTGACATGATCTAGATGGTCCCATTTAGTCTGACAGAAATTTATTAGCCAATAGTATATAGCAATGGATTTTACACTGTCATATATTTTCCAGTAACTAAACCAGGAAATGCTACAGTAAAATCGTTTTGACTTCAAACACTGAATGTTTCAAACACTGTGGTTCTAATATAAATACAAGCTCTAAGAAAAGGATAAAATTATGGAATAGGTTAACTTTTGAAGACTGACATAAGCAAATGTATCTGTATTTTATGGTTGAAATGATGTTTGATGCAAATAAATTATTTAAAAAGTTCTGCCTTGGATGAAAGATTCAAGCATGCTATTAGTTTCTGAAGGCAACTAGAAACGGTTTTGCTATTAAACAATGTATTACATTTTCTGTTGTGTCAGATTGTGTTTGTGACAATGTATAACATTGTTTACTTTCTATTTTTGAAGAAGATTTGCCAATTTTGCCAAACTTAAAACTATGAGTATCTGCTGAAATTTAAATCAACACATAATAGGAATTGGAAAACTATGTATATTAATTTTTTAGTTAATGTAACACTCATTTTGAATGGAAGTTGATATAGCACTCTGTTGACTGTTAAGAGGATCAATTAAGCACCAGTACCTTTCGAATACTTACTTATATCACTAGTTATGGCGTACCAATAAACTCTACCCCCCCCCCATAGGTCAAATTTATACATTTCATTATATTTTGCAAAGAGTAGAAAAATTATAGTTTTTTTTACAATTTAGCTAAGAACAAAGTGATTATGGTACATCACTTGATGCCTTTTTTGTGGTCTTAACAAATATAAAATTTTTTCAGAGACATATTCTTTTTAAAGCCGTTATGGCAGCCTAAAATAGCCTATAGTGACCAAAAATTTAAAATTTATTTCTAAAAAAGGTTGAGTGAAAAAGAATTTGTCATTTGCACCTGATCCAGGAATACTAATTATTATTTCAATTAATCTTAATAGTGAAATGTTATTTCAGAAGTAAATTTGCAGGAATTTTTACCAAGAGCCTGAACCCCTCAAAAATGAAAAGTCACATTTTTGCATAGGTGACAGGGAACTGAAATCCTTTTCTTTTTTTATTCTGATTTTTGTTTCTTTGTTGCTACCAGGGAACTGAAACACCATAAAGATCAAATGAAGGCAAATTTTTACATTTCATTAGTTTTTAAATATTTTTTAATATTACATCATAGTATAGAAACTTTAATAAGTTACCTCTTTGGATCACATTAGGGGCTCAAAATAGAATTTGCCCCAGAATTGACTATAGAAAATAGCATAAGAAAAGGCATCTAATTATGTTTTTTTTTCCTAGCTAGATTTCATGAAAAAGTATAAATTTACCCTCATTTTATGCTACAAAACTGATGTGTCACTTCCTAAAAATTAGAGGGTGGGGGGGTAAATGTATTTTTACAAAAGCTAGGGGGTAAATCGTATTTATCAAAATCTAGGGGGTTAGAAAACCTGGGGGAGCAAATGCTATCCCTTCAAATCGCGCTACTGATAATGAATTACTTTGTAAATAGTTTCAAGCATGGTCAATGTAACGTCTTGTGAAATAGGCTTTGCTGTTTCTACCATACTTTATAATATGCTTATGTTTGGATTTACCAGCTAATAAAAGGCATCATTATCAAAGACAAAGAAATAAAGAAGTCAGCAAAAACTGACAAGTGGAGATTTGTAGAAGAGAAGGCTGGACTAGCGGAGGAAGCAGCTAGAAAAAGAAAATTCAATGCAGTTTACAGGCTCGCAAATGAAATGCTAGGAGAGCAGCCCAGCAAATCCTGCCAAGTCAAAGATGAGATCGGAAATGTTCTCACCAAAACTGAGAAAATTGACGAGAGGTGGGTATCCCACTTCGAAAAGGTTTTAAATAGACCAAGACCAACTGACCAATAAAGTATCCCTTCTATGCCATTTCTTAACCTGAAGATTGACGAAAATCCCCCCACATCTGCAGAAATACTTGTTACAGTGAAGAAACTCAAGAATGGAAGATCGCCCGGTGAAGGCTCCATAACTTCGGAAATGATCAAGGCATCAATGAGGACATGCCTCTCACTGTGGATAACACTGATTGCAACAGTCTGGCAGTCCGAAAAGGTCTCTTGCAACTGGACCAAAGGGATAATTGTTAAGATATTTAAGAAAGGTGATGCACTTATCTGCGATAACTGGCGAGGTGTAAACCTAATATCAGTACTAAGTAAGGTTGTAGTGCTTGAAAAACTCGAGTTCCTGAAAAAAAAACGCTCAATACATATCTGAGAGAAGAGCAACATGGTTTTCGTACATGTAGATCTTAGACCTCATATTCGCGCTCAGGACTCTGATAGAAGAAGCAAATAAGTGGTCCAACAAGATATACATGCTCTTCAATGATTTTGAAAAGGCCTTCGATTCTGTGGACCATGACACAATCTGGGAAATTCTACAGTATTATGTTGTTCCCAAGAAAATAATAAATTTCATCAAGGCCTTTTACTAAAATACTCAATGTTGCGTAAAGACAGATAACGGAACAACTAGATATTTCAAAACTATGTGAGGAGTGCAACAGGGATGCGTTCTATCGCCGTTTTTATTTGTCATTTTAATGGACTATGTTTTGCAAGAAGTGACTGGCATTGGAGTAACAGTCAGAAATAAAATCCTCACGGACCTCGACTTTGCGGATGATGTGGCACTTCTGGAAAGGACAGAGTAGTGACTACAGGAGCTCCTTAACAAAGTGAGCGTTAAAGCGGGGAAAGTTGGCTTAAACATCAATGCAGACAAGACTAAATCAATGCCAACATCAGGCTCTCCAGTCGAGCTCGCGTACAAAAAATCACAGAGTCAAACAAGTCTAGGAATTTAAGAACTTTGGAAACTAGGTCGAATACACAGGGAAGGTGCAAAATGAGGTCAAGAGAAGAATTGGCATGGCAAACACTGCTTTCAACAGACTTAAGCCAGTATGGAAATCAAAGAAGTACTCGCTTGCACTAAAGCTGCGACTTCTTAATAGCAACGTTTTGTCCGTGCTATTGTATGCTAGTGAGTGCTGGAAACGAGATGTTAGGAAAGAGAGAACACTCACAGCTTTCGAAAATATGTGCTTGATACGCATGCTGAATATCGGTTGGCGTCAAAAAGTCAGCAACATCGAGGTCCGCAGAACTGGCCAGCCGCTTATTACTGAAGTGATTAAGAAGAAGAGATGGAGCTATTCTGGCCACGTCCTTCGGATGAAGGACTCGAGAATCCCGTACCAGGTTCAACAATGGCAGCCACGGGGGCGTCGACAGAGGAGAAGACCGAGAAACACGCTCAGACGGATGTACGATCGTGATCTTCGCAGTGCTCACATATCACAACAACCCCAGTGGGAGAATATACTCACCGCAGCGCCAATACGTGACGTTTACCGTGGCTCTGTCGATGCCCTATGCGCCAGAGAAGGCTTTGGAGGACCTACGTTCTATGTATAAGGCATCATTTGGTTGTTTTTGTGTATCCATTTCATAGGCAGCGCAGTAGCGCTGCCTAAGTAAAGAATGATATTGGCACAATGTATTTATTTATTTTCTGGTTTTGGCAAGGGCACTTCGTATCGAAGGAGTTGTCATAGAAACTTCGAAAGGGCTCATTCGATTGGAAATTGGAATGGGTAGTGCTCTTTTTAATAGTCAAAAGTGATTGAAAAGCAACTAAAAACCCTTCCAAACCCACCATTTCCCCAAACACATCCAATCAAAATTTTGAGATAACCATTTTGTTCAGTGTAGTTGATTTCCAAATCGGAATTATGGTTTTGAGGAGAACACTCCCCCCACAGCCCTCAGTACAAGGGTTGTAAGTTATGCCCTGGGGGCATATAAGGTTTTAAGAGAAGGCTTTGTTGTAAAAACTTCATAAAGGGCTCTTTCGATTGGAAGTTCAAAGGGCTAGTGCCCTTTTTAATAGTCGAAAGTGATTGGAGGGCAACTAACCCCCCTCTCAAGCCTGCCTTTTTCCCAAACACATCCAATAAAAATTTTGAGATATCCATTTTGTTCAACGTAGTTGAACGCTCTGGAAATTAGTTCTTTGAGGATGACAACCCCCCACAACCCTCAGGGCAAGGGTTGTAAGTTATGCCCTTGGGGCGTATAAGGCTCTTATAGAAAGTGTTGTAAAAAATTCAAAAAGGGCTCATTCGATTGGAAATTGGAATGGCTAGTGCCCTTTTAATAGTTGAACGTGATTGGAAAGCAACTAACACCCTTTTCAAGCCCACCATTTCCCCAAACACATCCTTATATGCCCTGGGGGCATATAAGGTATTTAGAGAAAGCTTTGTCCTTTTTAATAGTCGAAATTGATTGGAGGGCAACTAACCCCCCTCTCACGCCCACCTTTTTCCAAAACACATCCAATCAAAATTTTGAGATAGCCATTTTGTTCAACGTAGTTTAAAGTTCTGGAAATTAGGTCTTTGAGGATGACAACTCCCCCCAGCCCTCAGGGCAAGGATTGTAAGTTATACCCTGGGGGTGTATAAGGTTTTCATAGAAAGTGTTGTCATAGAAACTTCAAAAAGAGTTCATTCAATTGGAAATTGAAATGGCTAGTGCCCTTTTTAATAGTCGGAAGTAATTGGAAGGCAGCTAACACCCCTTCCACGCCCACCATTTCCCCAAACACATCCAATCAAAACAATTTTGGCACAATGTATTATGACTGTCATAGAAACTTCGAAAAGGGCTAATTTGATTGGAAATTGGAATGGCTAGTGCCCTTTTTAATGTTCGAAAGTGATTGGAAGGCAACTAACACCCCTTCCACGCCCTCCAATTCCCCAAACCCATCCAATCAAAATTCTGAGATAGCCATTTTGTTCATCATAGTTTATTTCCAGATAGAAATTATGTTTTGAGGAAGATATCCCCCCCCCACAGCCCTCAGGGCAAGGGTTGTAAGTTATGCCCTGGGGGCATATAAGGTTTTTATAGAAAGCTATGTCGTAGAATCTTCAAAAAGGGCTCATTAAATTGGCAATTCAAAGGGGTAGTGCCCTTTTTGATAGTCGAAAGTGATTGGAGGGCAACTAACCTCCCTCTCAAACCCACCTTTTCCCCAAACACATCCAATCAAAATTTTGAGATAGCATTTTGTTCAATGTAGCAGACAGTTCTGGAAAATAGGTCTTTGAGGAGGACAACTCCCCCCCCCCCTCACACAGTACACTGGGCAAGGGTTGTAAGTTTTGTCCTGGGGGCATATAAGGCTTTTATAGAAAGCCATGTCGAAGTTTAATAGAAACTTCAAAAAGGGCTCATTAGATTTGAAATTTAAATAGCTAGTGCCCTTTTTATTAGTCAAAAGTGATTGGAAGGCAACTAACACCTCTTCCACTTCCGCCATTTCCCCAAACACATCCAATTAAAACATTGAGTTAGCCATTTTGTTTAACGCAGTTCAAAGTTCTGGAAATTATATCTTTGAGCAGGATGCTCTCCCACAGTCTTCAGGGCAAGGGTTATAAGTTATGCCCTGGGGCATATAATGCTTTTATTGAAAGTTTTCCATGAAACTTGAAAAAGGGCTCACTTGATTGAAAATTCAAAGGCCTGGTGCCCTTATTAATAGTTGAAAGTGATTGGAGGGCAATTAACCCCTCTCTCACGCCCACCATTTCCCCAAACACATACAATTAGAATATTGAGATAGCCATTTTCTTCAACGTAGTTGAAAGTTCTGGAAATTATGATTTTGAGGATGACAAACCCCCCGAACCCCTCAAGGCAAGGGTTGTAAGTTGTGCCCTGGGGGCATATAAGGTTTTTAAAGAAAGTGTTTTTGTAGAGAGTTCAAAAAGGGCTCCCTTGATTGGAAATTGAAAGGGCCAATGCCCTTTTCAACAGTTGAAAGTAATTGGAGGGCAACTACCCCCCCCCCCCCCACGCCCACCATTTCGCTAAACACATCCAATCAAAATTTTGAGATAGCCATTTTGTTCAACGTAGTTTAAAGTCCTGGAAATTAGGTCTTTGAGGATGACGCCCCCCCCCACAGCCCTTAGGGTAAGGGTTGTAAGTTATATCCTGGGGGTGTATAAGGTTTTCATAGAAAGCGTTGTCGTAGAAACTTCAAAAAGGGTTCATTCAGTTGGAAATTGAAATGGTTAGTGCCCTGTTTAATAGTCGAAAGCGATTGGAAGGCAGCTTACACCCTTCCACGCCCACCATTTCTTCAAACACATCCAATCAAAACAATTTCGGCACAATGTATTATGATTGTCATAGAAACTTCAAAAAGGGCTCATTCGATTGGAAATTGGAATGGCTAGTGCCCTTTTTAATATTAGAAACTGATTGGAAGGCAACTAACACCCCTTCCACGCCCACCATTTCCCCAACCCATCCAATCAAAATTCTGATAAAGCCATTTTGTTCATCATAGTTGATTTCCTCATAGAAATTATGTTTTTAAGGAGGATATTCCCCCACAGCCCTCAGGGCAAGGGTTATAAGTTATGGCCTGGGGGCATATAAGGTTTTTATAGAAAGCTATGTCATAGAAACTTCAAAAAAGGCTCATTTGATTGGCAAATCAAAGGGCTAGTGCCCTTTTTAATAGTCGAAAGTGATTGGAGGGCAACTAACCCCCTCTCAGGCCCATCTTTTTCCCAATTAAATCCAACCAAAATTTTGAGATAGCCATTTTGTTCAACGTAGTTTAAAGTTCTGGTAATTAGGTTTTTGAGGATGTCAACCCCCACCCCCCACAGCCCTCAGGGCAAGATTTGTAAGTTATGCCCTGGGGGCGTATTATGTTTTTATAGAAAGCGTTGTCGTAGAAACTTCAAAAAGGGTTCATCCCAATGGAAATTGAAATGGCTAGTGCCCTTTTTAATAGTCGAAAGTAATTGGAAGGCAGCTAACACCCCTTCCACGCCCACCATTTCCCCAAACACATCCAATCAAAACAATTTTGGCACGATGTATTATGATTGTCATAGAAACTTCGAAAAGGGCATATTCGACTGGAAATTGGAATGGCTAATGCCCTTTTTAATATTCGAAAGTAATTGGAAGGCAACTAACACCCCTTCCACACCCCCAAACCCATCCAATCAAAATTCTGAGATAGCCATTTTGTTCATCATAATTGATTTCCAGATAGAAATTATGTTTTTGAGGAGGATATCCCCCCCACAGCCCTCAGGGCAAGAGTTGTAATTTATGCCCTGGGGGCATATAAGGTTTTTATAGAAAGCTATGTCATAGAAACTTCAAAAAGGGCTCATTGGATTGGCAATTCAAAGGGCTAATGTCCTTTTTGATAGTCGAAAGTTATTGGAGGGTAACTAACCTCCTTCCCATGCCCATCTTTTCCCCAAACACATCCAATCAAAATTTTGAGATAGACATTTTGTTCAACGTAGCAGACAGTTCTGGAAACTAGGTCTTTGAGGATGACAACCCCCCTCCCCTCACACAGCCCTCCGGGCAAGGGTTTTAAGTTATGCTCTGGGGGCATATAAGGTTTTTATAAAAAGCCATGTCGTAAAAACTTCAAAAAGGGCTCATTAGATTGGAAATTTAAATGGCTAGTGCCCTTTATATTAGTCGAAAGTGATTGGAAGGCAACTAACACCTCTTCCACGCCCGCCGATTCCCCGAAAACATCTGATTAAAACAATGAGATAGCCATTTTGTTCAACACAGTTGAAAGTTCTGGAAATTATATCTTTGAGATGGTCACTCCCCCCACAGTCTTCAGGACAAGGGTTATAAATTATGCCCTGGGGGCATATAAGGCTTTTATTGAAAGTTTTCCATAGAAAATTGAAAAAGGGCTCAGTTGATTGGAAATTCAAAGGGCTGGTGCCCTTTTTAATAGTTGAAGGTGATTGGAGGGCAACTAACCCCTCTCTCACACCCTCCACTTCTCCAAACACATACAATTAGAATTTTGAGATAGCCATTTTCTTCAACGTAGTTGAAAGTTCTGGAAATTATGATTTTGAGGATGACAAACCCCTCAAACCCCTGAGGGGAAGGGTTGTAAGTTGTGCCCTGGGGGCATATAAGGTTTTTAAAGAAAGCGTTTTTGTAGAGACTTCAAAAAGGGCTCCTTTGATTGGAAACTGAAAGGGCTAGTGCCCTTTTCAATAGTTGAAGTAGTTGGAGGGCAACCAATCCCCCTCTCACGCCCACCATTTTGCCAAACACATGCAGTCAAAATTTTAAGATATTCATTTTGTCCAACGTAGTTAAAAGTTCTGGGAATTTGGTCTTTTAGGATGACAACTCCCTCCCCCCCCCACAGCCTTCAAGGCAATGGTTTTAAGTTGTGCCCTGGGGGCATATAAGGTTATTTATAGAAAATCTTGTCTTAGAAACTTCAAAACAGACTCATCCCCTTTTTAATAGGCTAGAAACTTATAAAACTTCGTAACTTCGAAGGGCTAGTGCCCTTTTTAATAGTCAAAACTGATTGGAGGAAAACCAATACCCCCCCCCCATGCCCACCATTTCCCCAAAAACATCCAATAAAAATTTTGAGATAGCCATTTTGTTCAACGTAGTTGAAAAGTCTGGAAACCATGTCTTTCAGGATGACACCCCCCCCTAGCCCTCAGCACAATGGTTGTAAGTTATGCCCTGGGGGCATATAAGGTTTTATAGAAAGCGTTGTCGTAGAAACTTCAAAAGGGCTCGTTCGATTGGAAATTGAAAGCGCTAGTGCCCTATTGAAGAGTCGAAAGTGATTTGAGGGCAACTAACTCCCCTCTCACGCCCACCCTTTCTCCCAACACATCAAATCAAAATTTTTAGTTAGACATTTTGTTCAATGTAGTTGAAAGTTCTGGAAGTTAGGTCTTTGCCAGGGTTGTCAAAGAAACTTCAAAAATGACTCATTCAATTGGGAATTGATAGGACTAGTGCTTTTATTAGTAGTCAAAAGTGATCGGAGGGCGAATTGCCCCCCCCCCCCTAATACGCAACATTTCCCCAAACACCTCCGATCAAGATTTTGATATAGTAATTTTGTTGAACGTAGTTGAAGGGTCCGGAAATTATGTTTTTTATTATGACAACCCCCCACAGCCCTCAGGACTAAGGTTTTAATTTATGCCCTGGGGGCATATAACGTCATACAGAAAGTGTTGTCCCAAAAACTTGAAAAAGGGATCTTTTGATTGGAAATTGAGAGGGCTATTGCCGTTTTTACTAGTCGAAAGTAATCAGAGAGAGAATCCCCCCCCCCCCGCCGATAATTTCCTCAATCATTTCCGATCAACATTTTAATATGACCATTTTGTTCAACGTAGTTGAAAGGTCTGGATATGTATTTGAGGATGACAACCCTCCCCCCATAGCCCTCAGGACAAGGGTCGTAAGTTATGCCCTTGGGGCATATAACGTTCTTATAGAGATTTTCGTCATAGAAGCTTCAAAAAGGGCTCATTCGATTGGAAATGAAGAGGACTAGTGCCTTTTTTATTAGTCGAAAGTGATCAGAGGGCAAATGTCTCCCTCCGCGCCTATCACTTTCTCAAACACTTTCAATCAAAATTTTGATATGGCTATATTGTTAAGTCTATCAAAAAGGTTTGGAAATTATATCTTTGAGGATAACAAATCCACCCTGCTCTCAGGGCAAAGGTTGTAAGTTATGACTTGAGGTCATATAGGGTTTTTGTAGAAAGTGTGGTCATATAAACTTCAAAGGGGACTCATTGGATTGGTAATCAGACGATCTAGTGCTCTTTTTAAGAGTCAAAGTAATCAGAGGGCAGCTACCCTCTCCCCCTTACACACATGTCATATTGTCCCGAAATGCTTCTAATAGAAATTTTGAGATAGCCATTCTATTCAAAATAGTCTAAATATCATATAACAAGGCTTTTGGGGTTGAAACAAACCCCAGAGATTAGGGGCAAGGGTTTTAAGTTATGCCCAGGGAGTATTAAAGGTTTTTATCGAAGGGACGGTTATTTAACTTCAGAAGAGGCCTAGTCTTCCTCCAATGAAAAAGATTGTCAATACAAAACGAACAGAATTTAATAAAAAAAAATCTTTTTGCACAAAATAAGTTTTTCAAAAAAAAGTACTGAACTTCATTAAACCAAAAATGAATAAAAATAGATTCAAATAATATACCAAGCATACAACTACCACAAATCAGCATCAATAAATCAATGAAACCCAAAACAAATAGAAATTAAAATAAGTCAAACTCAACACGAGGAGAAATTAATCTGAGTAGGGTTCTAAACCCTATGCTCTCTAAAAGCCAGAATATAATTTGTACTTAACTGAAAAAATACTTTTAAATGTTTTCACTTTTATAACTTTAAGAAATCAAAAATTAGTTAAGATTTTAAGAAATATATATCAGCATATGTATATTAAACTGACAATGCACATTTTTTTCAGTAAATTCATTTGTGTTTTTTTTTCAGTGAAGTGAAAAACCTCCTCAAAGTAATAGAATTCTTATGAAAATCACACCATCGGATTCAGCGTATCAAAGAACCCTACTGTAGAGGTTTCAAGCTCATATCAGCAAAAATGTGGAATTTTGTAATTTTTGCCAGAAGAAAGATCACGGATGCGTGTTTATTTATTTCTTTTTTTCCGTGGGTGATCGTATCGATCCATTGGGCCTAAAACGTTGAGAGAGTGCTGATTCTAAAGGAAATGAAAAGTTCTAGTGCCTTTTTAAGTGACAAAAAATTGGAGGGCAACGAGCCCCCTCCCACGCCACATTTTTTTCCAAAATCGTCCGATCAGAATTTTGAGATAGCTTCTTTCTTCAAGCATAGCTGAAAGGCCCAATAACTATGTCTTTAGAGATAAAATGACCCCCTACAGCCCCTGAGGAAAGGTTTTTAAGTTATAAAATTTACCCATTGTTTTATTTGTTATTGGGAAGTATGTATACATTTTTCGGGTGGGGAGGGGAGGGCGAATTTCCTGCAGGGAGGATTTGCACGGGAAGAATTTTCCATGGGAGGGAAATATCCAGGGGGTTGAAGGTTTCAGGGGAAATTTTACGCTGGGTGAATTTGCCAGAATTCCTATACGAAATTCCTTTATATGTCTTGCTTTCTCTTTGCCAATTCAATTTTAGACGTAGAAATTTTAAAGGTAATTGTTCGGGGTGAATTTTCACCAGGATTGAATTGCCCAGAGGATATTTATGTGGGGAAGGGAATTATTCCTTGGAGGGGGAGCCAGGTATCCTTGCGTTATTTAAAAAAAACGATCAGAAATTAAATGAAAAAAATACAAGTTTTTTCAACAGAAAGTAGGGAGCAACATTACAACTGAAGACGAACAGAAATTATTACGTATATGAGGGGAGGGGGGTTGCCTCCTCATCAACACCTTGCTCTTTACGCTAAAGTTTAAATTTTGTCCCAATTCTTTAAAAACAACTCCTGAAACACAAGGGTCGTTTAATTAGAATCAATTAAAAAGAAAACTTTTTCAACAAAATAAGTATTTAAAAAAAAGTAAAGAACTCCAATTAACCAAAATGAACAATAATACAATCAAATCATCTACCAAGAATACAACCATCACAAATCAGTATCAATAAATAAATGAAACCTAAAACAAACAAAAATTAAAATAAATAAAAGAGTCAAACTCAAAACGAGTAAAAATTAATATGAGCAGGGTTCTAGGCCCCAAGCTTTCAAAAAGCCAGAATATAATTTGTACTTTACTGAAAAAAATTCAAATTAGTTTACTGAAAAAAATGTGCATTGTTAGTTTAATCTATATATGCTGATATTTATTCCTTAAAATCTTAATTGATTTTTGATTTATTAAAGTTATAAAAGTGAAAACATTTAAAAGATTTTTTTCAGTAAAGTACAAGTTATATTCTGGATTTTAGAAAGCTTGGGGTTTAGAACTCTGCTCATATTAATTTCTGCTCGTTTTGAGTTTGACTCTGTTATTTATTTCAATTTTTGTTTGTTTTGGGTTTTATTATTTATTGATACTGATATGTGGTAGTTGTATTCTTTGTAGATGATTTTATTCTATTTTTGTTCATATTGGTTTAATGTAGTTCTTTACTTTTTTTAAAAAAAACTTATTTTGTTGAATTTTGTTTTAATTAATTTCTGTTCGTTTATATTTACATAGTCTATTTCAGGGAGAAGTACTGAGCCTCGTCTAAAGTTAAACAACCATCCCTTCCATAAAACCCCCAAAAACCTTGTCCTTAATCTCTGATGTTTGTTTCAACCCCAAAGGCCTTGTTATATGATAATTAGGCTGTTTTGAATAAAATTGGGTATTTCAAAATTTCTATGACGTGCATTTCGGGACAATACGACATGTGTGTGTCGGTTTGTGGGGGGGGGGGGGTAGCTGTCCTTCGATGATTTTTACTCTAAAAAGAGCACTAGAGCGTCTGACTACCAATCCAATGATCTCCCTCCGAAGTTTATGTGACCAAGCTTTCTATAAAAACCTTATATGTCACCAGGGCATAACGTACAACCGCTACCCTGAGGGCTCGGGGTTTCGTTATCCTCAAATACGCAATTTCCAGACCGTTCTGATACGCTGAACAAAATGGATATCTCAAATCTTTGATTGGAATTGTTTGGGGAAATGATGGGCATGGGGGGATTTGCCCTCTGATCACTTTCAACTAATAAAAAAGGCACTAGTCTTCACAATTTGTAATCAAATGAGCCCTTTTTGAAGCTTCTACGATTTCTGTAAAAACCTTATATGACCATAGGCATAATTTATGACCCTTGTCCTGAGGGCTATTGGGGGAGGGTTGACATCCTCAAAGACGTAATTTCAAGACCTTTAAACTACGTTGAAATAAATGGCCATATAAAAATTTGATCGGAAATGTTTGGGGAAATGATTGGTGCGGGGGGATTCTCCCTCCGATTACTTTCCACTATTGAAAAGGGCAATAGCCCTTTCAATTTCCAATCGAATGAGCCCTTTTTCAAGTTTTTACGACATCGCTTTCTATGAAAACATTAGCCTATATTTACCCAGGGCATAACTTACAACCTTAGCCCTGAGTGCTGTGGGGGGGGGTGTCATCCTGAAAGACCAAATTTCCACAACTTTCAACTACGTTCAACAAAATGGCTATCTCAAAATTTTGATTGGACGTGCTTAGAAATGGTGGGCGTGAGAGGGGAGTTAGTTACCCTCCAATTGATTTCGATTATTAAAAGGGCACTAGCCCTCTCAATTCCAGTTAATGATCCCTTTTTGAAGTTTCTACGACAACACTATCTATAAAAATATTATATGCCCCCAGGGCACAACTTACAACTTTTTCCCTGGGGTCTCTTGGGGGGTTTGTCATCCTCAAAGACATAATTTCCAGAAATTTCAATTGCGTTGAACAAAATGGCTATTTCAAAATTTGGATTGAGTGTATTTGGGAAAATGGTGGGCGTGAGAGGGGGGTTAGTTTCTCTCCATTCACTTTCGAATAATTAAAAAGGGCACTAGTCCTTTCAATTTCAAATCAAATGAGCCTTTTTTGAAGTTTCTACGACAACACTCTATAAAAACCTTATATTCTCCCAGGGCGTAAATTACGACCCTTGTCCTGAGGGCTCTGAAGGGGTTATCATCCCCAAGACATAATTTCCAGAACTTTCAACTACGTTGCAAAAAATGACTATCTCAAAATTTTGATTGGATGTGTTTGGGGAAATGGTGGGCGTGAGAGGGGGGTTAGTTGCCCTTCAATCACTTTTAACTATTAAAAAGGGCACTAGCCCTTTCAATTTCCAAGAGAATGAGCCCTTATGAAGTTTCTACAACATCGCTTTCTATAAAAAACCTTATATGCTCCCAGCGCATAACTTACAACCCTTACCTTGAGGGATGGCGGAGGGGGTTGTCATCCTCAAAGACCTAATTTCTGGAACTTTAATCTACTTTGAACAAATTGGCTATTCCAAAATTTTTATTGGATGTGTTTGGGGAATTGGTGGGCGTGAGAGGGGGTTTAGTTGCCCTTAAATCACTTTCCACTATTAAAAAGGGCACTAGCCCTTTCAGTTTTCAATCGAATGAGGCCTTTTGAACTTTCTATGAAACGCTGTCTATAAAAATCTTTTATGCCCCCAGGGCATAACTTACAACCCTTGCCCTAAGAAGTGTGGAGGGTTTGTCATCCTAAAAGACATCATTTCCAGAACTTTCAACTATGTTGAACAAAACGGCTATCTCGAATATATGATTGGATGTGAGAGGGGGGGGGGGGTTAGCTGCCCTCCAATCACTTTCAACTATTAAGAAGGGCTCTAGCCCTTTCAATTTTCATCGAATAAGCCCTTTTTGAAGTTTCTTCAACAACACTTTCTATAAAAAAAAAACCTTATATGCCCCCAGGGCGTGATTTACAACCCTTTCCCAAAGGGATGTGGGGGGGATGTCATTCTCAAAGACATAATTTCCAGAACTTTCAACTACGTTGCAAAAAAAGGCTATCTCGAAATTTTGATTGGATGTGTTTGGGAAATGATGGGCGTGAGAGGGGGTTAGATGCCCTGCAATCACTTTCTACTATTAAAAACGGCACTAGTCCTTTCAATTTCCAATCGAACGAGCCCTTTTTGAAGTTTCTGCGACAAACCTTTCTATAAATCCTTTATATACCCCCAGGGCAAAACTTACAACCCTTATATGAGTGCTGTGGGGAGGTTGTCATCCTCAAAGACCTAATTTCCAGAATTTTCAACTACGTTGAACAAAATGGCTATCTCAAAATTTTGATTGGATGTGTTTGGAGAATGGTGGGCATGAGAAAAAAAAGGTGCCCTTCAATTGCTTTCGACTATTAAAAAGGGCACTAGCCCTTTCAATTTCCAATTAAATGAGCCCCTTTTGAAGTTAAACACTACAACGTAGAAAGTTCAATTTTACGACAGTTCGTAGAAACCTCGTTCTATAAAAACCTTATATCTCCCAGGGCATAATTTACAACCCTTGCCTGAGGAGTGTGGGGGTTTTGTCATCCTCAAAGACATAATTTCTAGAACTTTCAACTACGTTGAACAAAATGGCTAACTCAAAACTTTGATTGGATGTGTCTGGGGAAATCGTGGGCGTTAGAGGGGGGTTAGTTGCCCTCCAGTTACTTTCAACTATTGAAAAGGGCACTAGCCATTTCAATTTCCTATCGAATGAGCCCTTTTTGAGTTTCTACAGCAACGCTTTCTATAAAACCCGTATATGCCCCCAGGGCATAACTTACAACCCTTGTCCTGAAGGCTTGGGGGTCATCCTCAAAGACCTAATTTCCAGAACTTTCAACTACGTTGAACAAAATAGCTGTCTTAAAATTTTGATTGGATGTATTTGGGAAAAAGGTGGTCTTGAGGGGGGGGGGTAGTTGCCCTCGAATCATTGTCGACTATTAAAAAGGGCACTAGTCCTTTCAACTTCCAATTGAATGAGCCCGTTTTGAAGTTTCTACGAACCCTTTTTCTATAAAAACCTTATATTCCGCCAGGCCATAACTTACAACCCTTGTCCTGAGGAGTATGGGGGGTTTGTCATCCCCAAAGACATAATTTCCAGAATTTTCAGCTAGCTTAAACAAAATGTCTATCTCAAAATTTTGATTGGATGTGTTTGGGGAAATAATGGGCCTGAGAGGGGGGCTAGTTGCCCTCCAATCACTTTTGACTATTAAAAAGGGCACTAGCCATCTTCAAAGACCTAATTTCCAGAACTTTCAACTACGCTGAACAAAATGTCTATCTCAAAATTTTGATTGGATATGTTTGTGGGGAAGGTGGGTGTGAGAGGGGAGTTAGTTGCCCTCCAATCACTTTCGACTATTAAAAAGGGCAGTAGCCCTTTATATTTCCAATCAAATGAGCCCTTTTTGAAGTTTCTACGACAACGATTTCTGTAAAAAACTTTATATACCCCCAGACCATAACTTACAACCCTTGCCCTGAAGACTGTGGGGGGAGTATCCTCTTCAAAGACATAATTTCTAAATCTTTTAACTACGTTGAACAAAATGATTATCTCAAAATTTTGATTGGATGTTTTTGGGGAAATGGTGGGCGTAGTAGGGGCGTTAGTTGCATTCCAATAACTTTTGACTATTAAAAAGGGCACAAGCCCTTCCAATTTTCTATCTAATGAGCTCTTCGAACTTTCTAAGACAACTCCTTCGATACGAAGTTCCCTGGTCTAAACCCCCCCAAAAAAATAATACATTGTGCCAACATCGTTTTTCACTTAGGCAGCGCTATTGCGCTGCCTATGATAATAAGTAACTTTTTTTTAAGTGCCAAAAAACTATAGCGCGAAGAACGAGGTGTTGTGGAGGGGGGAAAACCCCCTCATATACGTAATAATCTCTGTAGGTTTTTAGTTTTAATGTTCCTCCTTACTTTCAGTTGAAAAAACTTTTTATTTATTTAACGACGCTTAGAGACAAACATTTTTCTAAAGGCAATGGAAAAAGTATGTCAATTAAAGTAGAAGTACATAAAAATGAAAAAAGTAATTAATTACAAAAAATATACAAAACAATAACCTACTTGCAAAAACCAAGATATAAATTCCCAGCATTCAGTTCTGTTGAGCAATGCCGAACTGTTGGACGGATATTTTTTAACAACATCGACAGTTTTGAACTTAGTTATCAAACACCAAAATATTTACTAGGCTACCCTTAGACCCCATTGCTTATAAAGAGTAACGCATTATCAAAGTAGTTTGTTCAAAGTAAAACATTAAAACTAAGATTAATTAAATCAACTAACAATTTTTAATTCAATATTTTTAATTTTATTTTGAATGCAAAAACCAATATATTTGACACATTTATACTTCATACTGACTTCACAACTGTAGAAAATTAAATCTTTTTCAAAGTGATAACTAGATAAATATAATCACTCCTGGAAAAAATGATAATAAAACACAAAAACGTATCTGTTCAGGGGGGGGGGGGAATAAAAAATTTCACAGCATTCCGTTCAGGGGAAACATTTCTGATTATAGTGGCTTCATATATCAGTCCATGGGTACTCTTACAATGCAAGCAAAAGTTGACGGCGTATTTTTACCAAAATTCCCCGTATTAAGTTGTTTTCCTTGTGCTTTCTATAATTAAACGAGCTTTCTTGTGTGCTAATAACTGCACTAATTACTAATAAACAAATACTTATTTAGGATCACCATAAAAAGCTGATTCTTTGATTGAATGTTATCAATAGTTAGACTTTTACACTTTTGTTGTTGAAAAGTATCGTTACTTACTTACCATTCATTACTATGAAGATTTTTTTTTTTTTTTTACTCCATCCAAATCATATAGAAAGAACGTTTGTGAGAAACTGGAAAGGGGTCACTCAGTCACAAATTAGAACTTGTATTTTCCTTATTAAGGGTCAAAATCTATTGGCAGGCAGCCAACAATGGGGCAACACACATTTTTCCATGGTTTTTCCCTATTCTGCTCTTTTTGTCTTTGGTTTTCTTATAATTACTTTATAGTCCCAAATTTTCAGAGGCGCGTGCCCCCCCCTGTCCCCCTGCCGGTGTCCGTGCAAACTGCCCCTTTAGCGTACTTGCATCAGTGTAATTAAAAAGAAAAAATATATAATAACAGGCTCTTGGAAAAATAATTTCTTGCAATAAAAATATGATACACTTAAAGCCAAGTAAAGCCAAAACATGATATGAAAGCCAAGTAGGCTACATTGTTTCATATATTTTAAATTCCCCCACCCCCCCAAAAAAAATCCTCGACCTCCTCCCCCTTTTATCGCTGATAACCAATATATGCAAATAATCAAACAGTTCGTGGTAACGAACTGTAAGTAAGGAGCGACCCGGCTCAATGGTAACCGAAACTCTAGAAAACGGTATTTTGATACAAATAGATACATCAAAAGAATCAGATTTTAATGCTGATTTCAAATGTATAACTTTCATCAATTTTAAACCCATCAAAAGTTAGGCGCCTGAGAAAATTTGGCTGATTTTCGAAAAAAGGGGCAAAGACCCTCTAAAAGATATAGAACCTTAATGAAAATCACACCATCATATTCCGCGTATCAGAGAACCCTACTGTAGAGGTTTCAAGCTCCCATCTACAAAAATGTGGAATTTTGCATTTTTTTGCCAGAAGAAAGATCACGGGTGCGTGTTTATTTGTTTGTTTGTTTTTTTTTTTGTTTTTTTTCCCAGGGGTGATCGTATCGACCCAGTTGTCCTAGAATATCGTGGGAGGGCTCATTGGAATGGAAATTGAAAGTTCTAGTGCCCTTTTTAAGTGACCAAAAAAGGTCAGGGGTTATGTGGGAGGATCTTTCCATGAAGGAAGTTTTCATGGGGGAAGGAACATTGCTATGAAGGGGACGCCGGACTTTCCAGCATTATCTAAAAAAAGATCATAAATTTACAACGTAAAAAAACAAGTATTTCAACTGCAACAGCAGCAACATCGAAACTTTAAACGAAAAGAAAACATTACATATATAATTGGGTTCACCCCGTAGTCAATGCCTCGCTCTTTAAGCCAAAGATTTTTTAGTACTTTCATAAGAGCTATTTATTCTAATTAACGGCCTTTGTGATTAAGCGGTCATTTTTAAAGAATTGGAACAAAATTCGAACTTTCGCTTAAAGAGCAAGGTATTGACTAGGGGTCGAACCCCCTAATAAACGTATTAAAAATATATGAATATAGAAGTTCGTTACGTAAGTTAATTCGTAAGTTACGTATATTTATTACTAATAAAAACGTTCGTAAATAAAATTAAACAAGTTTCGAGAAAGCCATTTAACAAAATAAAAGTAAATTAATATGAAAATTTTGTTTTAATTATTCATGTACGGTGAGCCAAGATCAAAACCTGCATTTATTCAAAAACGTTCAAAAATTAAATAAAAAAAACATGTTTTTTAATCTGAAAGTAAGGAGCGACAATAAAACTTAAAACTAACAGAAATTATTCTGTATATGAAAGAGACTGTCCCCTCCTCAACGCCTCGCAATTTACGTTAAAGTTTGACTCTGTCTCACAACTTTATTTTTTAAAACAATAAAAAACTTTAGCGTAAAGAGCGAGGCGTTGAGGAGGGGACAGTCTCTTTCATATACAGAATAATTTCTGTTCGTTTTAAGTTTTAATGTCGCTCCTTACTTTCAGTTTAAAAGACTTGTTTTTTTTATTTAATGCTAAGTAGAATTCATGTATATGAATTAGATTTAGGTTAAAATAGATTGTAAAGGATAGGAAAAACAAGGCATAGCTGTCTCATTATGCATCCTTAAAAACCAAAAGAATACATTTTGCTCTATTGACATTAAATAACAGCTTTTCTGTTCAAGAGTTGAATAATTTACACCATAGAAATGAAAGTAACTACACTAGACAGATTGCTCCATGGTGCTTACTAGATACGATCTTGAACAATGCTATGGTGGAGCTTTTAACATGGTAATAGATTTTACAATGTATAAGCAGTGAAAAACCAGTCAGCCTTTTTTTTTGGGGGGGGGGGGAGTTTGAGTTTCAACTTAAAGCCAAGCTTCAAAAGTAAAAAATTATAAATTACAAAAGTAGTGATAGATTAGATTACCTTTACTTTGACAAAGAGTCGATTCTAACATTGCGATTGAAACAGTGTAATACATTGTTTTAGAATCATTTAGTTTTAACTTCTAGATAAGGTTTTTCATGTAGGCTAGAGTGATTTATGTTTAATAGCCTGTTAATCTTCAATTTAGTCACTTTTGAATTTTATTTTTATTTATCATTTTTCTTTTTTTGTATTAGCACGAAACATTGTTTTAATAGCAAAGTTTGCTTTTTTGGTAAAAAAAAAGAAGGCATAGAGTAACTACTTAAAGTCACAGACAGAAGCAAGATATGAAATAGAAGAACTAAATCTTCCTTGTAGATTACGAGAAACAATACATATAACTGACTAAAAGTATAATTGAGAGAAAGTGTAGATGTATAACTAGTAATACATATAACTGAGAGAAAGAAAAACGATTAATTTTCGCCTTTCTATAGGACTTTCCTGGAATTTTTTCCTGGAAATATCTTTTATAAATTTTCCATAATGTAAATGAATTAAACTTTCGTTTCCTGCCTTTTTCATATTGTTGGTGGTAGGCTACTTGTGTATTAGGCACCACTCACTCAAGTTTACGCTGTGTAAGACTCGAGAACAAACCGGGTTCTTTGTTAGTTTCTTCGTTGCTTCAGAAACACTTTTGGGCTATATATTTACATATTAGGGGGATAGGGGTAAATTATTTGGGTCTGCATGTAAAATGTGTTAGGTACAATTATTGTTCATATTATGAACTAAGAACTGTTTTCTAACTTCAAACTGTCCTAATACTTTACCCCCACTCCACCCTAATTTGCAAATATATAGCCCAAATTATATATTTCCCATCTACTCTGTCACTTGTCTTTGTTTTGTCTCACGCTAATCTGTAAGAAATTAACGAAGAAACCGGTTTGTTTCTCGAGTTTTTCGCAGCGTAAACTTGAATGAGTGGCGCATAATACACAAGTACCTTGTTGGTTTCTTGTAATATTTATGGAATGTTGGTAGAATTTTCTAGTCAATTTTGGATCGGCTTGAAAAAAACTTGATTTAAAAGACAAGATTCGTACTGTTGGACTCAAAATATCCCTACTGTTTTAAGTTTGAGGGTAATAGGACTCCCAAAAATGCGTCTTCTAGGGGCTAGGGATTGAAAACATCTATTTTTGCAAGAAAATCGTTATTACATTCCAGTACAAATCGGTACAGAAAATCATAATCAGCACAGTACAGCGAAAAATACCAATTGAAGGATTCATAAAGATATCATAAATAGAACTTGTATATAATACTAATAAACGTACGTTTACGCATGATAAAACAAGGATTTTTTTCCAGAAAACCGTTATTACATTCCAGTACAAATCAGTACAGATCGGTACAGAAAATCATAATCAGCCCAGTACAACGAGAATACCAATTGAAGGATTCATACAGATACTATAAACGGAACTTGTATATAATACTAATAAACACACGTTGACGCATGATAAAACAACGTTTAGAGTTTTAAGAATAGGGGAGAGGAAGGGGGCAGTAGCCAAATTCTTTTTTGTAGTATTTTTTTCCGTTTTACCAAAAAACATAAACTCGTTTTAGGATTTATTCATCTATAATAGTACCTGTGGTCGTTTATTTCAATATTTGTTAGTTTCTTAGTTTCATTAATTCTTTGGTAGTAATTTCTGGTTATTTTGAGTCTGAATTATTATAAAAATTCATTTTTTTCTGGTCCTAAGTTTAATACGGCTCTTTACTTTTTTTGTAAAGCTTTTATTGCAAAGGTTCTTTTTATCAAATTCCATTCGTTTTTTATTGCCGAAGGTTTGCTATTGGTTAATATACTGAAAACTTTTTCCTGGAAAAAGTCACTAGTCTGTCCTGGGATATTGCAGATTTGCTCTTATGACAACAAAGATTCACATAGTTTCTTTTTTTTGAGCTCAATACCCCCTCAACATTCTCTGAAAGGTTCAGTTAATTTAATACTCTTGACTGTTCCTGAGATATTGTCCACACGAATTTAATAAGCGGTGCATATGGTATCTTATGATTTAGTTCAACATTCGCTAAAGATCTCCTTAACTGTTTTTGAAATATTCAAGAACTAGAACTTTCAAGTTTTAATCAAATAAGCTTCCGCCGAGGTTTATACGACCACCACTCTGTTATGCTCCTGAGCCATAACTTATATCACTTTCCCCGGGCTGTTGGGATTGTGTCAACTTACTTACTTACTTAATCCTCATGTCGATGTGGCGTTAAGAGGGTCGTTACCTTTTTCCGCGTAGGGCATTCTGCAGCAAGGGCCTCTGCGTTGGACAGCAACATTCCAGCCTGATCCAGGAATTTCCCGAGAGAGACTATGTCAGCCCCGAAGGCATTGTTATATCATCTTTGGACTGTTTTAAACAAAATGATATATGTCAAAAGTTAGTTTGGGTTGAAGTTTTTTTTTTTTTGGGGGGGGGGGGCTATTTGCCCTCCGATCACTTTTGAATCTTTAAAAGGGAAATAGAACTTCCAATTTCCAATCAAGTGAGTCTCCTCCAAAGTTTATACAGCTGCCTTTTCCATAAAAACCTTATACGCTTTCGTGACATAACTTATAATCCTTTCACCGGGGCTCTGAGAGTTGTATCAACCTCGAAGGCATTGTCATATAGTTTTTGAATTTAATAGAATACAGTGACTTTCAAATTTTTGACCAGATGCACTTGGGGAAAAGGGGGCATGGGGGCCAGTTGCTGTCTGATAACTTTTGGCTGTTAAAACGGGGAACTGACATTTTCAATTTCCAATCAAATGGGCCTCCTCCTAAGCTTATACGACCATTAAATTCTATAGAACCTTATATATCCCCAAGGAATAGCTCAAAACCCTTGACCCTGGAATTTGCAGAGCTCTGTCAACCCCATGGGCATTATTTTATGATACATGGACTATTTTGAACAAATTGAATATCTCCAAATTTCTACCGAATTCATTTGGGGGAAAAGGCATGAGGGAAGGGGGCTAGTTGCCCTCCGATTACTTTTTGCTCTTAAAATGGAAATAGAACTTTAAATTTCTGATCAAATAAACCCCTTCCAAAGTTTATAAGACCACTCGTTCCATATAAACCTTTTATGAACTTTGGCCTGTTTTGAACAAATTGACTATCTCAAAAATTTGATTGGAAGCATATGGGGGGGAGGGGCTAGTTGCCCTCCGATCACTATTGACTCTTAAAAAGGGAACTAAAACTTTCAATGTCTAATAGTCTGAGCCCCCTCTGAAGTTTATACGAACACCTCTTCCATAAAATCCTTATATGCCCCTGGGGCGTAACTTACAACCCTTATGCCCCTCAAGTTTACAATTTAATTTTATATACACTTGAAGTCTAACGAAATGAGGAATTTATTATGAGCACTCTCTATGTTTGTACTCCAATTCTTATTCAACTTACAGTCTAAACAGGGTTGTTTTCATGTTTAATTTATTTTTTCTCTTACTTTCAGCTATTATTACCCTGAATAAAATTGAAGAGTTAAAATGTATGTTTGTGAAGTATGCAACAGGACGTTCAATCGAGAGTCTGCATTGACAGCCCATAAGCGATTTCATATAGATGGGGAACCACTAACATGTGAGACATGCGGCAATCGTTTTACGAACAAGTTAGAGTTTGATCAGCACGCTTGCGGTGAACTAGAGGACATGTTAGCCTCTGAAGACAGCGACGAAGAAGATGGGCAGTATTTTTATTCGTTTGGAGGGAAGCATCAAGAGAAACAATTCCTAGCTCATGATAAAAGAAAGAAGAATCTTCCTTTATATCGAAAGAAAATCAAATTGAATGGAAAGTATGGAGAAACAAGCCCGAAAATGACAAAAAAATCTATTTACGATTTTGATGCAAGACAAGATGAATTTTTAACCATCAACTTTGATGAAATGCCGGGTCTTTGTGCATTGAGCTCAAATAGTAACTTGAAGCATGAACCAAGTAACACTCCTAGTCCTTCACTGGATGAAAGTTTCGATGAAAACATGGACGAGAACTTTGTTTTGGATTTACGGGTAAGTCCTAACCCTGGACTTAATCGAAAGAGTGACAAATATTTTGAGAAAATAGCTAAAGTAGAATCAGAATCTCGGGGTAACATCAAGTCAATTAATAAACCTTCATTAATCTCTGATTCGTCCACCGATCAAGGGTCAAGCTCAGAGCCAGAACCTCAACTAAGAAAAAATGGAAGCACTTGTCCAATCTGTGGTAAAATTTTTAAAGCCTTATCAGAAATGGAAAAACATAGACGAATTCACACCGGAGAGAAGCCTTTCTCTTGTAGTATTTGTGATAAAAGTTTTAAGCAAAAAGCTCATTTACATGTACATAAGCGTGTGCACACTGGTGAGAGACCATATCCATGCAATCACTGTAATAAATCTTTTGCAACGCATTCTGGGCTGCGGAATCATCTAAACACGTCTAAAGGTCAGAAGCCATTCTCTTGTCCTAAATGTAGTAAGACTTTTGTACAGAGGTCCAGCTTGGATCAGCATGTTCGAATCCACACGGGACAAAAGCCATTTGTATGTGATGTATGTGGTAGCAGCTTCACACAAAGAACTAATTTAGCCAACCATCTGCGTGTTCACTCTGGCGAACGAACATTCACCTGTGAAATCTGCGATAAATCTTTTGCGCAAAATTCGAACCTCATAGCACATGTTCGTGTTCACACGGGTGAAAAACCGTTTTCATGCAAGGATTGTGGAAAATGCTTCTCTCAAAAATCGAACTTGTTTACACATATGAAATGTCACCTGATTAAAAGCTAACGTGAACCATTCTTTTTTATTTAAAGATATAGAGTGCATACTGCCATATAATAACCTAGATTTACATTACCTAGAACTAAAAATAGTTTAGAAATATCATTCGTATGACTAACCTAGATTAGTCAGAGTTATCCTTAGAGGAACAATTAAAGACAATATCTCAGACAACTCCAAATGGAGGTAGAATTGCATTTGAAAACCCGAAATGATTCTGATTTCTTGTGAGCAAAAATTGGTGCATATATTTACTATGTGGATATTCTTTTGTACTTCCATAATTTTGTTCCTTGGAAAAGTCCGTCTAATTGAGTGAAATCCATTGTCTATGTTGATACATAACAACACTAAGAATGCCTAGTCTAAGGAGGATGGGTTTTCTCCTAATGAATTAATAAAAAAGCAAAATTCGCTTTATGCATTGTTTTTCTAAGCTTTCTAAGGTGAAGAATCCTTATCCCTTTTGATAAACGAATTATGAAGTGGCTTTTAGCCTTTACATAAGGAGTATTCTGTTCATAAAGAAAAGACGCACAAAGATGACTCATCAGCGCTATTTTGTGCAGTTGGTATTCAAAAGTATCAATATTGCTGATAGGGAATCATGTTTAAAGAAATAGGATTTTTAATGTTTTCATTGACGAAAACGAAAAACAGCAAAATTACCCCTTTCCCTATATTTCCAAAAATACTCTTTTTTAATCTTCATTTACAAAAAATCTCTATCAACCTTCCCCCTTACATCTTAGGAATTGGCATCACTGCAAGCTTTCTAAGTATTTGCTTACAGTACTTCATATGTATATATCTTAGGGAATCAACTTCTAAAATTGGCAGAAGTTGTAACTCAATCCCTTTAAAACTATTATTAGTAAATGGTTTGTACAATACCAACCGTGTTTTAATGGATGGCTAGAATAAGTGTTTGTTTATATCCAAGCCTCGAATTGTACATTATCATTCCTTCAAATTCTTCATGCAGCTTTATCTACCCGTAACATTTTGAAATACTAGCCTATATTTATATATTTTTTTTCTTTCTTTTTAATGCCCGAATTGAAGTACTTATGTTTTGATTTTTACAATATTTTTAGTTATGATTATATTATGATTTTTATAATTTATCCCTACATTTTAGCTATATGCTAATATTCTCATGATAAGTTTTGAATCTTTTTTTTTCAATTTGTTAAAAATGAAAGGAGAAAAGATGAATAAATTACTAAGTCTATCGGAATAGCAAAGCAAGTAAAGCAATTCCCTCGAATTTTTTTTGCATTTAACCCTGCTCGCTCCTGCCCAACTCTTGAGAAAACTACTTTTTGAATTGAAAAAAAAAATTTAATGTTTTTTTTATGCAAGACTGTAGTATCTTACTTTGTAGTATGTACTTAGTATCTGTTTTACTTTTAGTATCTTACTTATATGATCGTTGTTGCAGTTTAGAACAAGCGTAATCCAAAATGTTGATATTTTTGTAATCACATTCCACCATGGCCGTATCTAGTTTTTCGTTAGGGGGGGGGGGGGGTATTTTTGTTCTTGAGGATTATTTTGTTCAGAGGAAGTTACAAAAAAACACTTTGCAAAACACACCAAAAGTTGTTTTTTTAAGAGTCGGATAAAATTTTGGGGAGGAGGATGCAAACACAACGAAAGAAAGTTTCACTGCATTTGGCTATCTACCTATAATACAATATTCACAAACACATAAAAACTTAATGATTTATTTTTAGCTATGCTCTAGCCTTTTGGTGAGGGTCTGTGATCTGATAACATCCCCCTAATTCGTGGTAATTTAAGCTTATAATGAAATTTACTTCAAGGTTAATTAAAGTTACTCAAAATTCATACCTATGGAGTATGTCTTTGGTACAAACATGGACATGGGCAGGGCAAAAGGTAGCAAAACCTCCCCCCCCCCCTGACAAACAAAAATATATTTAAAAATTTATAGGACTAGGAAAATTTGAGAAGCTTCAATGTAAATTCTGGTAAAAAGAACGAAGTTCCTGGTAGCATTTGCCCCATTCCATCCTCTGGAAAATCATTGGGGTAATGATTGTGGATGAAAGCTAATTTTGTGAATTTAGATAAACCGAAAATTACTTTTTGTGGTTTTCACACCCTATTATTCAATCCAACATGGTTCTTAGCCGGAGTTTCGTTTCCACGTGATTTACATATAGCTATATATGGATATAGTATTTATATTTTCACAGGTACATACCCATACCAAAGAGTATGGGTATTTTACAAGGGTGGAAACTGGCGCCAGTGTCGATAAAGAAAAAAAACAACACCTTCTAGTGTACTGATACGCCTTTCTCTTTTTTGTACTGATAAAGTCAGTTAGTGTCATTAGAGCAACGACCGAAATTTCTGTAGTAACAAGTGTGTGATTCCAGTTTCCGGGAAACATACACTTAAGGAAACATAATCATAATCTGTAAGGAAACATAATCTGTAATAAAATCTAAGAAACACCGAACGCCAGATGGCGTTGATTATTTTTGATCAACAGTGTGTCGATACTCTTTGGTGTGTACTGTAATGGGTCATTGGGTCTAACTGATAGAAACTGAATATAAATATCTCTGTTGTCTCTATACATAGCTAATCGATCAAGCAAGGCATAAACCAGTATTTTTGTTTCTAGTTTATTTTTTAGGAAAAATAAACACACTTTAGGTTGATTTGATAAATGTGAATTATAAGCAGTTCTGTTATGTAAAACAAAAAGTTCATATGTAAATCTACATGTGCATTTCATGTATATTTCTATGTAGGTATAAAAGTCGATGCATTATTTTGGTTCCAAACCGTTTAAAAGAAATATTTGTTAGGAAGTATATCGTGATAGAGGGAAGTTGTGTCTAATATTCGAAGAGACTGCCTAACCAGACACAGATTTTATGTCTGCAAAACCCTTTAAAAACTAACCTTTCTTTCAAAATATTTATGTGTTGTCGATTGTCGGGCAGGTACTTTGGGAATCTACTGAGATCTCATAATTTTTTGGTTATATCAAATAGTCACAGTCTAATAAGGTTTTATTGTTGTTTTATTAATATCGTCTTCCTAACATATTTCCCCAAAAAAATTCAGAGTACGTGCTCAGCCAGCCCAACGTCTACTTTTGAAAGAAGATAAAACTAAATTGTGTATAGAGTTCCTCTCCCCTTCCTCACTGAAAACTTTCTTCTAAAGCTGACTCATCCATCTTAAATAGCTTAAACTTTTCGCCATCAAAATCTTAGTAAAATCCATGTCATTCACAACATTTAACTTTTTTCATTGATATATGTGATTATGGTGTGGCTTTGGTATAACCGCCAATTCAGATGAATTTGGTAGATTTATTCTGTGTAGTAGTTATTTTCTTTTCTATATATTGTATTAGTGTGTATATTAGTATCTTTGCTCTTGAACCTTTACATAAAGTCTATCCATCATGACGGTGTCAGATTCAAGTGCCCTGTATTCAAACGAGTACCCTTATCTGTTTTAGTATCTTTAGTAAAAGTGTGTCTACCTTACCCAAATCTATAGTTTCATTAGTGCTGTCTTCATTTATCTTGTCGTGTGCTAATTAATATGAGTTGTTTGATTGAATATTAAACTGTATAATTCATTAAAGTTATTCAATATAAGATATTGATGCTAATCAATTTTTGCCTGAGATATTCTCCCGTGTTCAATGTAGCTAATTGCTATCAATTTCAATAAACTATATTGGACACAAAGGCTGGTATTAGAATTACCATACAACATAAAAAAGCAGATGCCTTAGGAAAGGCCAGTGGTGGATCCAGGGGGAGGGCAAAGGGGGAGCCTCATCCCCCCACCCCTAACGTAGTCTAAAGTAGTGTAATTTTCTTAACTAGCGAAAGTTTTCAGTAAATAAATGCTCCTAACGCATGTTTATCGGATCAACCTATTTTGCTCCCCCCCCCCTCTAAAAAATCCTGGATCCGCCCTTGGGCAAGGCCGTATCCAGAGAGGGGGTTTACTGGGTTTAAGCCCCCTCCTCGAGATTTCTGTTCGTCTTGTAAAAAAGTAAAACGAAATGCATATAAAAAAAAATGTGATGGGATTTTTAGGGTTTTCTTTGCCCTCCCACCCCCCTGAACAAAATTCGCGGATGTGTAACCAGCTCTGGGATCATCGTAAACAGAGTTAATAGGTAGCTCTTCGAAAAACTGCCACCCTTACTGGTTACTGGTTACACACCGTTACTGGTGTTGCAACCCCTAGTAAATCATTACTATTTTTAGAAGGTTTTATTCTTGCCTTTTGCTTTTCGGCGATTTTTTTGAAAAAAAATTGTTGTGAATTTTCAGAAAACCGTACTATCGAGATTTCAAGTTCCTATCTGAAAAACGTAGATTTTGTCTTGCTCGAAGAAAGATCATGGATACGTGTTTGTTTGTTTGTTTGTTTTTGTTTTGTCCAGGCGTGATCGCATCGAACCAATGATCCTAGAAGATCGAGAGAGGGCTCATTCAAACGAAAATCAGAAGTTTTAATGTCCTTTTTCAAAAGGTAGGAGGTTAACTACCCTTCTACCCCCTCCCACTTCCTTTTTCCACCCCTGAATGGGGTGGAAGAATTTCGGAAGGAAAGATTTAAGAGATATAAGGGATGACCTTGAAGTATTTCTATTCGGGGTCTTCCACATAAGATCAACCAGGAAATGTCACCCAGTGTTGCAGATTCTGAAAAAAAAACCTGGCAGAATTTTCTGACTTGGATATAGCAAACCATAAAAAATTTCTGGTCATTTTCTGTTGTGGGCTTTAGAGCCATTGCAATTTTAACTCAATTGTACACATAAAAACAAATAGTAAAATTGTTTCTCTTTTGAAAATAATGTTTATAATTCAAATTTACAAAAAAGTTAAATGAAAATTTTGATTGTTTTAAAAATCTTTATAAAGATTTTAAAAAAGTTTGAATCTCTAGATGCTTCCAAAATTTAAAAAACTGTGTTTACTAATAGTTGTGCATTTTTTCCCAAAAAATTCCATTTTATGTTAATGGTATTATCACAAAACATTTAGTTATTTTTTTTTTAGATCAAATTGTCCACTAGTCTTTTCTATACTGTTATAAAACAAAGTGGGCGGGGTCAGTAAGCATTAACGGTATGTTTACCCTTTTCTTTGTTTTTGCTTATATTTAATAGACAGCTCAACGAAGGTTCAGTTGCACGGGAGTTGGGTTGCTTGAGGGTTCAGCTGAATGGGGCTGAGTTACATGGGGATAAAGTTGTATGAGGGTTCAGTTAAACAGGAATTGAGTTGTATTAGGGTTCAGTTAAAGGAGAGTCCAGTTGCATGGGGGTTTAGTAATATGCAGGTTCAGACTGCTATCATAGGTCCCTAATTGCTGAATTTGAGTTTCGGAGTCGAAATATCATAAGAAAACTGGCTAAGGATGCCAAAACAAAAACAAGAAAAACCATTCGTTAGTCAATAATAAAACCGGGAAAAGTCAGTTAAAAAGACAACAATTAGTCAAGCTAAAATTAAAAAAAATGTACATAAAAAATTTAAAAGGTACATTAAAAAAGGGGGGACAAAACAACAGATCAAATTCAAAACTGGGGCAGCACCAGTAGGCTATCCAATAATAAAAGAAAAACTAGCGCGATATTTAGTTTATTTTTTCTGTAATCAAGAGGCCAAAGGCTCAGAAACAGCTCGAGGCGGGCGGAATTTGAATGGGGATGGATGGTTGGGAAAAGGAAGGAATGGTTGCAAAACAGCCTTCTACTTATATATAAAAACTAGAACTCTCAATTTCTGATCGAATGAGAATCCTCCCAAGTTTCTATGGCCATGAGGCGGAGGTGGTGGCGATGAAGGGGCAGTTCACTCCCGTACGGAATAAATTATGCTCATTTTGGGGTTTAATTTTACTCTTTACTTTCATAATAACAGCGTAGACTAGAAAAATTCCCAGAAATCAAGAGGAATTAATTATCAATTTTACATTTTTGATGTTTTTTGAAGTTTTTTTGTCCCGCCCCCCTCCAAAGACAACCCCAAACAAAAGTCCTGCATATGGCCCTGGGGATTTTTTGCCTCCACACCCCCCCCTGGTCTCTCCCTTAGAACTGATTCTGCATTTATCTGAAAGCTCAATGAGAGTTGGGATGTTGTGGCATTGAAATGCATCCTCTGATGTATATCCCTCCCTCCCCAACTATCCAAAATATTTTTAAGGTATTATAGAAATTTAACTATAGTAAGTAAATTCGCTGTTGTTTTACAATTCCAACCACATGCATATAAGGGCTTTAAACTCTACTATGGGGTTCTCTGATTGTTTTGTAGTTAGGGAGGTGCCTGAAAGGGCGCATTTTAATGCTAACAATCCCGACTCTGGAGGTAGAATTGTTATATAAAACCCAAAAATTAGCAGAACCTGTTCCTTGTAGGAGGGGAAGTGCCCCTTTCTCGTCCCCACCTTCAACTCATGATTGCAGAAACTGAGAGTTCTAGTCCTTTTCTTTTATAAGACGAAAGTGATTGGAGATGGAGACCAACACCCCGTGGAGGGGGGGGGGTAAACGCCATCTCCCCTTTAACATGATATCCTACTATAAATTACACGCCAAGTAATTTAAAGGAGCACCCAGAAATTTCCGGAGGGATAGAATTAAGAAAACGGGGTGAGGATTTTAGGCAATATATTGGCATTATCATGGACTTTGAGGGATTTGCTCCCATTTCTAAGTCTGAGGTATCATATGCATTCTTATTCAGGATGCTCGTAGAGCTGCTTATTAAATTTCTAAAGCAGGTCTCAACAACCGTCAGGTCATCGAGACATTTTCATTTGTCAGAAAATTCATTAGTGAGACTGTTGATCATTACCGAAAAAAGCAGAGGACTGAAAACGACACTATATTAGGATATTCCATTGTGTACAGATTCAGGATTGGAATAATGATTCTAGTATTTGACTTCTTGCGATCTATTTGATAAGAAGGAGGCAACCAATTTCATCAGGATAGAATCAACACTGACTTCAGTGACAAGTTTTTCAACTAACATATTTTGGTTGACAAGGTCAAATGCGTTTTGTAGGTCAATAAAAAATAAATTTAGCCTGCACTGAGGCTTTTCGAGAATTTTTCTAATATACTCAATAAGAAAAGCAAGGTAGAAGGAGGTAGAAGTGGATTTGAGGTTCCCGAATTGCCTTATGTCAGTAAGAGGTAGGAGATTTTCTTTAGCAGTTCTGCACAGGGTCCTTCATATAACTTAGAGAACCTAGGAGAGAGAAATAGGATGAACACCTTTAAAACCAGGCTTTCTGTCTTTTCTTTTTAAGGGGGTTATGAAACCCTGTTTCGATAGTCGTGGAATTTTCCCAGACTCGGTAATCTCGTTGAAAAGGACAGACAAGAGCATTGAAAAGAAGTCCCTTAAAGGACTAATAAGAGACAGAGGCGTAATTTTCTAGGGGGCAACTGCTCCCTCCAGACCCATGTTTGCCCCCCCCCAAGACCTCAGTTCGCTTCCAGCTGAAATTTAGTTTTTGCAAAAAAAAAACCTTGTCAAAACTGAGATAAGCATGCATAATTTAAGTATTCAGAGAAACAGATCGTTTTCTCTAGTATATCTTTGCCTTTATGGTAATGTATGACTCATTTTTCAGTTTTCACTGTCATTCTCACTTGATTTGGAAAAATTGGCTCAATCCAACTTTGCCCCCTTCCCTCCCGCAGGATTTTGACGAAATTGTGCCACTGATAAGAGGAAACGAGATATCCAAAGATCAAACACTTATTTTTCTTAGTATCCCAATTGTTCTTTCAATCTCGGACGGAGAAATATAGGGAAAAGAAGGGGAAAGATCATGTGTTGGTAACTGATAAGACAATGCTGTAAGGCTCTGGACGATGGAAGCATGGAACCTGCTAAGATTATTGGCAGTAACTTCGGGGGGTTCGGGTAGGTTGAAGTTAAGCTTATCTAGTCTCCAGTCACACAGCTTTTTAACCTTTGAATACCAATTTTTTAGTTTATTAGTAAACTATTCTTGGGTTGGATAATCAAAGATTTTTCACTGGATCACTTTCAATCTTTTGGGGAATATAACTATATTAAAAAAGAACTTTTTTGCATGCTGACAATGGTCGGCGTTGCACATGAACCAATATCCTGATTCAGTGCTTTCGTCCTGGAGTACAATGCGTGGTTGGAGGCAAATCATCTGACAAAAAAATAGAAAATTTTTGGGGTGATGTATAAATATATAGATATTTATTAATTAGCTTTTAATGGAACGCAGCAATTTGTCTATCAAGATTTTGAAAATTGTATATATTGGACCAATCTTTAGTATTCAGCCGCATATCAAAAGAAAGATGGCCAGAATTTTGTTAAAGGCGGCAATAGCCAATGCTTAAAATTTGAAGAGGGAGACAAAAAAAGGGAAAGATGATTATTCCTAACTGTAAAGGAGGACTAAAAATTATTGATATTAGTTAGAATGACATGAAAAGAGGTGTTTCCCCTAATAGTTGGTATTTTAACATGAGCAGCCTCTCTTTTAAGAGAAGAGCTACAGAATAATATCGTTGTATTCTCCAGCATGGCCGGGTGAGTTGGTCTGTCAATCAGTACACAGAAAAAAAAGTCATGTGAAACAACGTCAATACCCTACCTGCACCACCGGTAAAAGTCGGATCTGATGTACTAGAGGAGGTTGAAGAGTTCAAGTACCTTGGTAGTGTCATTAAGTGTGAGTGTAGCGTTGAGTGGGAAATTATTACACGCATTGCATGCGCAGGAAACGCCTTCAATAGACTAAAAAATGTTTGGAGGAATCTAACATACTCCCTAAAGCTAAAGCTCCGGCTTTTCAATAGAAACGTCCTCTCCGTACTAATATATGGCTGCGAATTTTCAGCGTTGATTAAGCAGCTGGAAAAGTGAATCCAGGGTTTTGAGAACATCTGTCTTCGGCACATGCTTGGTATCTAGTATACCGATAAGATCAGTAACGCTTCTATACGTGAAAAGACAAAGCAACCGCCCGTGATCGATATAATTGTACCTGACCAATGGCGTTATTAGGATCAAATGGTTGGGATGGATGAGGGCCGCCTACCCCATGATGTGTGGTGTTGTGTTCCTCCCGGCATCAAAAAACATTGATGACAGAACGCGACACTAGGCAAATGCCATGAGAAGGATGCTGCGCTTTTGAGTTCGTCGCTCGAAGAACTTTGGTCAAAAGCACAAGAGAGGTCGTCATGGAGAGGCACCGTTGTCGCCTTATGCGCCAGCTGGCATGGAAAGACCTAAGTCTAAGTAAGCATTTTAACAATTTGCTTTACTTTAAGAGAGGAGCAAATTGAATTCATTTTAAGGTCGTTGGCATCAACAACTAAAAATAGACCAGCATTTAGATATTTACAAATAACAAGATCCAATAGTCTGGAATTGCTCGATAAATTTGAGTTTTGCATCAGTGTTCTGGTTTGGCGAGTGATAGAAGACAATCTCATTATAACCCTAGAAAGTGGTGTTGAGCCACGTTTTTCGTACAGCCTACTGTTTAAAATGCGATCAGTCAACTGGGTACCCAAAACATCCAGTAGGTCAGTCTCCAAAACATCTAGAAAATCTTCTTCCGTTTTTCGAAACGCCCGTGCTTCAGAGCCATATTTGACAACTATCACCATTGTAGCTTCCAATATTCTAATCTTGGCTTGCAGACTTATCTTCCTATTCTTCCAAACTCTTTTCAACTGTGAAAAAAAAAACACCCTGAGCCTTGGCTATTCTACTTTTAGCATCTTCACTTCTCCCACTGTATTTACTAACAACACTACCAAGGTAAGTGAAGCTGTCCACTTAATCGATCTTTTCGTTACCCAACGCCACCTTTTCATCTACACTTATTCTTACCCATAGCAACTTAGTCCTCTTAACATTAATTTTCAAACCTATTCTAGCACCCTGAACATGCAAATACCGTATATGCCCCTAGGGCATAACTTACAACCCTTGCCCTGAGGGGTGTTTGGGGGGTTCATCATCCTCAAAGACATAATATCCAGAACATTAAACTACGTTAAAAAAATGGATATCTCAAAATTTTGATTGGATGTGTTTGGGGAAATGGTGAGCGTGAGATGAGGGTTAGTTGCCCTCTAATCAGTTTCGATTAGCCTATTAAAAAGGGCACTAGCCCTTTCAATTTCCAATTGAATTAGCCCTTTTTGAAGTTTCTACGACAAAATTTTCTATAAAAAAAACCTTATATGTCCCAGAGCATAACTTACAACCATTGCCTAAATTCTGTGGGGGGGGGGAGGTTGTTATCCTCAAACACCTAATTTCCAGAACTTTCAACTACGTTCAACAAAAGGGTTAACTCAAAATTTTGATTGGATGTGCTTGGAGAAATGGTGTGCGTGAAAGGGGGGTTAGTTGCTTTCCAATCACTTTCCACTATTAAAAAGGGCACTAGCCCTTTGAACTTCAAATTGAATGAGCCCTTTTTGAAGTTTCTACGACAAAATTTTCTATAAGAAACCTCATATGCCCCCAGGGCATAACTTACAACAATTGCCTTAAAGGATGTGTGTGTGTGGGGGGGGGGGGGGTTGTCATCCTCAAAACCCTAATCTCCAGAAATTTCAACTACGTTCAACAAAATGGCTGTCTCAAAATTTTGACTGGATGTATTGGGGAAATCTTGGGCGTGAGAGGGGGTAGTTGCCCTCCAGTCACTTTCGACTATTAAAAAGGGCACTAGCCCTTTTAATTTCCAGTCAAATGAGCCCTTTTTGAAGTTTCTACGAAAACGCTTTCTATGGGAACCTTATACGCCCCCATGACATAACTAACAACCCTTGCCCTGAGTGCTGTGGGGGGGCTGTCATCCTCAAAGACCTAATTTCCAGAACTTTCAACTACGTCGAAGAAAATGCCTACCTCAAAATTTTAATTGGATGTGTTTGGGGAAATGACGGGTGTGAGAAGGAGGTTAGTTGCTCTCCAATCACTTTCGACTATTAAAAAGGGCATTAGCCCTTTCAATTTTCAATCGAATGTGGTAATTAAGCTTTTTTGAAGTTTCTACGACAACTTTTTCTATAATAACCTTATATACCTCCAGGGCCAACTTACAATCCTTGCCCTGAGGGCTGTGTGTGTGTGGGGGGGGGGGGGGGGGGTTTCGTCCTCAAAGACCTAATTTCCAAAACTTTTAACTACGTTGAACAAAATTGATGTCTAAAAATTTTGATTGCACGTGTTTGGGGAAAAGGTGGGCGTGAGAGGGGGATTAGTTGCCCTACAGCTTTCAATTACAACCTTATATGCTCCCAGTTCAGCACTTATAACCCTGCCCTGAGGGCTCTGAAGGGGTTACCATCCTCAAAGACCTAATTTCCAGAACTTTCAACTACGTTGAACAAAATGGCTATCTCAAAATTTTGATTCAATAAATCGTGGGTGTTAGAGGGGGGTTAGTTGCTCTCCAATCACTTTCAACTGTTAAAAAGGGCACTAGTCATTCCAATTTCCAATCGAATCAGCCCTTTTTGAAGTTTCTTCAAAAGGGACAACGCTTTCTATAAAAACCTTATATGACCCAGGGCATAACTTACAACCCTTGCCCTGATGGCTTTGAGGGGGGGGGGGGTTGTCATCCTCAAAGACTTAATTTACAGAACTTTCAACTGCGTTGAACAAAATGGCCATCTCAAAATTTGTATTGGATGTGTTTTGGAAAAATATGGGCGTGAGAGGGGGGTTAGTTGCCCTCCAATCACTTTTGACTATTAAAAAGGGCACTAAACCTTTGAATTTCAATCGAATCAGCCCTTTTTTGAAGTTTCTACGTCAGTGTTTTCTATAAAAAAAACCTTATATTCCCCCAGGGTATAACTTACAACCCTTTCCCTGAGGGCTGTGGGGGGAGTGTTCTCCCAAAAATCATAATTTCCATCTGGAAATCAGCTACGTTAAACAAAATGGCTATTTCAAAATTTTAATTGAATGTGTCTGAGGAAATGGTGGGCGTGGAAGGGGCGTCAGTTGCCTTTCAATCACTTTCGGCTATTAAAAAGGGCACTAGTAATTCTAATTTCCAATCGAATGTGCCCTTTTCGAAGTTTCTACGACAACTCCTTCGCTACCAAGTGCCCTGGTCTAAACAAAAAAAAAAAATAATACATTGTGCCAACATCGTTCTTTACTTAGGCAGCGCTATTGCGCTGCCTGTCATTTGGTTACTCTAGCTGTTCAATCTGCTTTATGTTATAATGTATTTTGTTATATTTTTTTTCCCTCAAGCAGTAAAACTCATAAATACAGGAAACTTTTGGGAAATCAGGCAAATTTATGAATTATACCTTTGTAAACAGTGCCTTTTCGTTTATCAAACAGTTCGCGGTAACGGACCGTAAGTAAGGAGTGAATCCGCTCAATGGTCACCAAAACTCTAAAAAATGGTTAATTTTGACATCAAAAGAATCGACTTATTATGCTGATTCCAAATATATAAGTTTAATCAAGTTTGGTGTTATCCATCAAAAGTTACTAACCTGGGAAAGTTTGCCTGGTATTTGAAAAGTGGGGAAATATCTTCTAAAGGTCAAGGAATCTTGATCAAAATCACCATCAGATTCAGCGTATCAGAGAACCCTACTGTAGAAGCTTCCAGCTTCTCTATACAAAAATGCGGATTTTTGGAATTTTTTTTTCCACAAGAAAGATTACCGATGCGTGTTAATTTGTTGGGTTTTTTTTTTCAGGGGTGATGGTGTCAAACTAATGGTCCTAGAAGATCGGGAGAAGGTGCATTCGAACG